>OY744470.1:3238915-3416183 GCA_963556145.1 Hygrocybe punicea
GTGTGTGGAACTTCACATTAATAAATTATTGGCTGTTCAATCAAAGTCCCGTTATTTGGATTCAAGTCATGCAACTCACAGCTTTACCATTTGTTGGCTACAGCACATTTCCTGGACTACTAACTGCCAGGCACTTATTGTAACAATGAAGCACACTTCACCTAGTACTGCTAGAATTAATTTTAGATTTTCTAGATGTATACTCGCAAAGTTCGGTGTTTAAGGGTCCAATTTTGGCAGAGGGCTCAAATACATTGTGAATAGCTCTCTCTGTAGGCTCAAATAAAATACAAAATTTACCATACTTGTGGGTATGGGATACCTACATCCCTTCAGGGTCTTGCCCTGGCCATTGAGGTGTTATACAGCATGTAATAGCAATAAGAAAATCCAGCCACCTGTACCAATATGGCAATTCGGCCCCGTTTAGGAAATCGGCAAACGCCAGTTGAAATTCTCGCGCGAGTTCAAGCCACGTCACTCTTCATCTCGACTTTGATGAGCACGTAGCTTAAGTTTTCATTTTATGTTTCTTTTGTTTACTCTACTAACTCATTCCACATAGTTTTTAGGTCTTTTCCGCCAACGTCGCGTCAGACGACCATGACAACTGTCACACCAACAGCAACGGCAGGACGGAAGCCAACGACACGACGCCCATAACAGAAGGACACGGATGATGACCGTGAACGCGATGGGTCTGGGAAAGGCTATGTGGCGGGGTCGAACGAGGCCCAGAACGACGACGGGGGTGGCAAACTATGCAGGGGACCGGAATGACGAGAACGGAGACCGGAGTGACAAGAACAGGGTCCGGAACGTCGACAACGGGGACCGGAAACACGGCAACGGGGATGGCAATGACAGCGGAGACCGGAACGACGAGAACAGGGATGGCAATGACGGACACGGGGACCGGAACGACGAGAACGAGGATGACGATGAGAGACGGGAACCACATTGGTATGGGGACGGCGCGGACGATGGAGCCCGGGTCAGTGGAGACACAGACGGGGATGACCCAGATGCGGACGTGGTCGATGACGACGAAGACCCAGACGCGGACGACGACGACGACGAAGAAATGGATGACAACGGTAAGTCGTCTGTATTTTTTTCTTATTTTATGTACTAGTCAAATTATGCTTTTCAGTTGTTACTGCACCGGCAGCAGCAACAGGACTGGCAGCACAGTGGCAACAGCACCCACGGCAGTGGCAGCAGCAATGGCAGCAACGGCAACGGCAGCCGAAGCAGCAGCGGGACCGGGACCGTGAACAGGAGCAGCAGTGTAACCGGGTCCGGGAACGGCAGCAGCAGCAGGACCAGGACCAGGACCAGGAACGGCAGCGGCAGCGGGACCATGACCGTGAACGGCAGCAGCAACGTAACTGGGTCCGGGAACGACAGCAGCAGCAGGACCTGGACCGGGAATGGCAGCAGCAGTGGGACCAGGACCAGGAACGGCAACAGCAGCCGCACCGGCCACGGCAGCCGCAGCAGCAGTGGGAACAGCAGCAGCAGCCGCAACGGCAGCAGGGACGGCAACGGCAGCAGCAACGGCAATGGCAGCAGCAGTAGCAGCAACAGCAGTAGCAGCAACGGCAATGGCAATGGCAGCAACGGCAAGGGCAGCAGCAGCAGCGACGGGCAGCAGCAGATGCGGACGACGGCGACGAAGAAAAGGATGACATGTATGGTAAGTCATCAGTGTTTTTTTGCTTATTTTATGTACTACTACTACCTTGCAGTTGTTACTGCGCCAAGACGAAGCCTGCAGCCACAACGGCAATGGCAACGGCAACGGCAATGGCAGCAGCAGCCCAAACAGCACCAGCAGCAGCAGCAGCGATGGCAACGGCAGCAGCAGTGGGAACGGCTGGAGCGGCAGCAGCAGCCGCAACGGCAACGGCAACATCAGCAGCAGCCGCAACGGCAACGGCAGCAACAGCAGCAGCAGCAATGGCAACGGCAGCAGCAGCAGCAGCGGGAACGGCAGCAGCAGCGACGGCAACGGTGGTCATGAACCCAACCGTCGGGGTGGATCAGCGACGAGACGAGGGCAGGGAATCACCCTGCCCTCGTCATATCGTTATTATTATTATTCTTTTGTATTATACATAGTGAGACGAGGGCCAGGTGATTCCCTGCCCTCGTCGTATCATTATTTTTTTTATTTTGTACCTATTATATATAGTGAGATGAGGTCAGGAATATGACTCGCGTGTCACATGATTATTGAGACGCGACATGTGACAAATGTGACGTAACGTTTGGACGGCCCAACGTGACATCACACTTTGTGACATGTGATCAACAAACACGTTAAGTCACATGAACAAATAAGTACAAGCCCATCAAACACGGTTGAGATTTTCTCCTTACCTCACAACCACCACTACCACTTTTGATGACACTGCAGGATCCTTGGTTATTGTACCGGGCAACAACCAGAGATTCTGGAGTGTCATAGTCTTAACTGGTAGGTGATTTCCTCAGGCTTTGTTGCTCACGTCTGTTCACTTCACAGGACTACTTGATTATTGTGGTATGTTCTTCTTTTTCACCGTCAGGTATCTTCTTTGGTATGTTTGCATCCAGATGAGTGATTAATTTGTATTACCCCATTACTGACAGTATCTTTTGTTGAAGTTATCTGTTCAACTTGAATGAACATTGTGGCATCTCTGCGTGCCAACTGTTGGTGTCTGGTCCTCAGAAATGAGTGCTTGTCACTGTACAGGTCTTCAGGAATGAAAGGGCGGGTGAATCCCCCTGATTTCCTTGCTGGGCAACCTACTTGTAGTGGGCCTGGTGGCATCATTGAAAGTTGACCAGGTAAGTCTCATTATTACTTTTAAGCCTCCCTTTAGTGACATTGAGACCAGGTAATATTGTTAGTTTAGTTGATTTCAGTATCCATTTTTGGTTATTTGTTCGCAAAATTTTTGTTAGTATTTTCTTTGTCAGTTAGTCTTGATCAAGAAGGAGAAGAGCTCCTCCTTTGAGATCAAGACTGAATGGCGTTGGTGTCTTGCTTATTATCCTTTCAGAGGCATTTGTGACACAGTAGCAGTACTTGTTGTAATGTTAAGCTGTCAATGTCTTAGAAGGAATTTATTGCATTTTATCGGTGTAAACCCTAACCCTATGTCACAAGGTCAGCGGTATCATGGCTGGCCATTATATCTCTGGCACTGGTCAATCCATGACCCACAACTAGCCAAAGACCCATTAGGAACAGCCAACCAATGTGCCATGACCAGCCAATGTATTCTGAGTGTTGGCCAATGCATATCATGTTGACAGCTGATGTAATTAGAGCTGTGGCCATCCCAATGGAGCTGGAGCTTTGGTCAACCCAGGTGCTATGGCCATGTCATATAACCAAAGCTTTGGCCAACCCATGTTCCATGGCTACACCCAGTACAGTCAGCCAATCCATGTCTCATGGCCAGCCAATAAACACACAGAGGTCAGCCAATCCATGTTCCATGGCCAGCCGAAATACCCAGACCATCGGCCAATCCATAGCCTAAATACCCAGACCTGTTGGCCAATCCATCTCCCATGGCCAGCCAAAATACCCAGACCATTCGGCCAACCCATGTTCCATGGCCAAGTGAAATACCGAGACTGGTCGGCCAATCCATGTTCCATGGCAAGCCAAAATACCCAGACCCATCGGCCAACCAATGTTCCATGGCCAACCAAAATACCCAGACCGGTCAGCCAATCCACTTCCCATGGCCAGTGGAAATACCTAGCCTGGTCAGCCAATCCATGTTCCATGGCCAGCCAAGATACCCAGCCTGGTCGGCCAATCCAAGTTCCATGGCCAGCCGAAATACCCAGACCCATCGGCCAATCCACATTCCATGGCCAGCCGAAACACCCAGACAAGTCGGCCAATCCATGTTCCATGGCCAGCCAAGATACCTAGCCCGGTCGGCCAATCCATGTTCCATGACCAACCAAGATACCCAGACCGGTCGGCCAATCCATCTCCCATGGCCAGCCAATATATCCTTCTGCTTCAGCCAACCCATGCTTCTCCGAACATGGAACCCTCGGCCAAGCCATCTGCCCTGGAGAAAGATATTGGTCGGCCGAGATAAGCCAGCCCACTTGGAGTGGGAATTGTCCATCTCGGCTGACCCATGTATCATGGGAAAGATACGCTGAAAGGGCTCCCTTGCAACTGTTGGACGTGACGATGAATGGGGTCCCATCGAACCGGGGGGCAACGAGGATGGGCGAGGATGTCAGGACCGCTTTCAGGTCAAGAAACCACTTTTTGTGTCTCGGTCCACACGTCGGCCAGTTTGATGTTGCATAATGCTGCACGGTAGGCAGATTTCCTGGCATGCTTTGGGATGTCCACAGACCGCAGCAAGTCTGATAACGGTTGGGCCAATGTGGCGTAGCCGTGGATGAGGTCTCGGAAATATCCGGTCAGCCCGAGGAAGCTGGACAGTGTGAGCAGGTCAGGGGGTGGTCGCCAGTTGACCACCACGGTCAGTTTGGCTTCGTCACCTTGGACCCCGTTGGGCCCCACCTTGGACCCTGTGAAGACCATCTCTGTCATGAAGAACTTTGACTTTTTTGCTGAGAGCGACAGGCCCGTTTCGTGGACGCGTTGGAAGAAGCATCTGGTGCGGTCCATCATGTCGTCAAATTCATTGCCTGCCATGCCGCCATTGTCCACAAAGAGCTCGAGCTGAAGTGCCAAGAGTATGTTGCCTAACTTCTCCGCGGTTACGTGTGCGAAGGTTGATGGTGCACCCGTGAGGCCAAAGGGCATATGCTTCTGCATGAAGAACCCACGGCCCTCAATTTAAAAGGCCAAATATGGCCTGCTCTCCTCTGGAATGACCATGGTGTAGAAGCCGGATGCGAAGTCGAAACCATGGACCCATCTATGTCCGCTCAGGTGCCATTGCCTTGACCAGACGTCGCTTGCAGCATGGGGAATACACAGGTCACATTGTTCAGGGTGTTGTAGTTTTGGCAGAAGCGCCAGGTTTGGGGCTTTGGTGGTTCAACCAGGGTGTCCGGCTGCAGGGGTCGAGGGCCAAGATTGTGTGCAGGGGGGTAGCTGTGAGCAGTGCATTCTTCATTGACTCTGTGGTGGAGCTCGTCCAGGAGGAGGCCAGGGTTATTGTGGACTTTCTGACCCAGCGTGATGGGTGACACGCACTTTATGTTCTCGGGGCATATAGGCTCTATGATGTTGCCTTCGAGTAGTGTGTTGATGGTTTTGTGCAGGAACTTGCGCTGTGGTGGGGTGAGGGGTTGCTGTTTCGGTATACGTTTGGGGAACGACATGTCATCCAGTATGTGTATGTGATGCTCTGCGCCTGGCACGGCATTGACTTCACCTATGAACAGGGCGAAACAGTCAGCATATTTGGTAATTAGGGCATGCAACTTTGCAGTCTGATCCTCGGACAAGTCCAGTCCTATTGTAACCTGGGCCAGTATCTCGGCTAGTGTTGCCACGACTATAGCCGATGTTTTTTGAAAATTTGCCTTTTTAGGCTAGTAAAATTAGCTAAAATTATGAAAATGAGGAGATGGGCAAAGCCAAAAGCTGAGGGGTCACTTAAGGGTGCTAAGAATTTGGTGCTCAATCTTCAGAGTTATTCAACCATAGCTGTTGAGTCTAGTCAGCTACAGTCCAATAGCTATCCTTGAATAACTCTGAAAATTAAGCTCCAAATTCTTAGCACCCTTACAGTGAGTTCTGAAAGTAATGGCCACCCCAAAATTTTTTTTTTTTTTTTGAGGCGCTTACAAAGGCTCAGTCAGTGCCGTGCCATTGTGGCTGAGAAACAAGAAATATGGTTTTATATGAGATTTATGCTACATACTCCTATTGCAGCTCTATTCTAGGCCTAAATAAATAAATCTGAACCTTCTAAGTTCTTACAATACATTTTTGTATTATTATAATGAACTTTTAGGTGACCAACTCTGACTTTATAGCTTAGCTAAGTTAGCTTAGGTTAATTAGTGCTATTTTGGCTGAAATCTTATCAAAAAATGGGCAATATCAGAACCAAATACAATAATAAAAATTCATTGTTTTATCATGTTGCTACAAGCTCTGGCTTGGGAGGAATCACTTTGCAAATGATGTGATTTTAAGAGTTTCCAAAACAAACCAACTTTCCAAAACAAGCCAATCTCTCCGTGACAAAAAAGGAAATTTAATCTGTGCAGTTATTTTGTACTTCCTTCAGTTAGGATGGTATTTCAAGGTGTTGTAAGGTGTAGATAGGTTTACTTAGGCTTAAGGTAGAGCTGCATTATGAATAGCTGGCATGAATCTCATATAAAACCATATTTCTTGTTTCCCAGCCACAATGGCACGGCACTGACCGAGCCTTTGTAAGCACCTCAAAAAAAAAAAAAAAATTTGGCGTGGCCATTACTTTTGGAACTCGCTGTAAGTGACCCTCAGTAAAAGCGGAAATTCAAGTGAAGTCAGGCAAGTGTCAAGTGATGGACAAGTAAAATTCACCAAAACGACAAATGGTCGTGTATTAGTCTATTAGTTGATTTATTGAGGGAAAACTACAACTAGATGTACCTGAGAATAGTCTGGTGCTGGTGTTGTGACAGTCCTTCTAAAGTTAACCCAAAGTCAGGAAGGTCGTTTTTGAGAATTTTACCTGACTTGACTTGAATTTCCGCTTTCACTGAGAGTGACCCCTCAGCTTTTGGCTTTGCCCATCTCCTCAAATTTTTTCATAATTTGACCTAATTTTACTAGCCTAAAAAGGCAATTTTTCAAAAAACATCGGCTATAGTTGTGGCAACACTAATCTTGGCTACCCTTGCTGGCTTAAACGGGTCCATTTCCTGGGTGAAAATAGAATGGTCTGCATCGACGTCGACCTCCGGTTGGGCATCTCCAACCCTGTCATTGTGCATGGTTCATACGGGCGTGGCGTGTATGTGCAGTTGTTTGCTGTCGGTCTGGGACTGATGTCCATTGTGCGCTGCCGGTGGGGGCTTCACCATGCATTGCAGGCAATATTAATGCTGTGTGTGTCTTTCTTTCAAGCAGGGCTTGTGGTGTCTAGGTGGGGTTACGTCAGCGTCGGGTGGGGTTTCTGTCAAGCTAGGTTCTTCTGGGTCATCAGTACCCAAAGTGTTGCAGAGTGTCATGTCCGGGAGGTCCGTGAGCCTGGCAAACAGGTTCAGGGTGTTGAAGGACGGTGTCAGTTTTGTCTGACTGGGCATGGTGTTGTTTGCCTCTCAGGGTTCCGGAGTCATGTGGGATGGGGTTCTGTTTTCATTCTGCAGGATCTCCCACCTGCCATCGTGTGGAATGTGCAGGGTATCGTTGTTGTAGTCGTGGGTGGCTCCATATTGTTGGAGGATGGGTTTCCCCAACAAGATGGACCAACAACCTCCACTGGGGAATACTTCGAATGACACCACCTTGTGGGCGTTTCCCAGCTGGATGCTTCCAACCCAGCAGCCATGTGATGGCACTCTGGTACCATCTGCCATGCGCAGGGTTTTGTATGATGGTTGCAGGTGGCCGAGCTGGTAGCGTAGTCTGTTGTATGTAGATGTACATATTGCGTTCACCATCATGCCGTCGTCTGCGAGGCCATGGGTGCATTGGTCAAACCCATTTGGGCCTTGAAGGAGTATGGTTTGGATAAATGGTCTTGCTGTGTCTGTCACAGCCAGTGTGTCCCTTCCCACCGCATACAGGTCAATGATTTCATATTTGAACGTCGTGTGACCATGACATGGAGTAACTGTACTAACTAAAGAGTCCCAAGTGTCATCTGTATGCAATATGATTTCAGGGGGGTGTACCGGCATGTCCCCAACCCATCCCGCACAGTGGTTGGGGACCGGCGTATCCGCTCGTTGATTTGTCTGGGCCATCCAACTTCCACTTATGTGGATGGCCGTCGAAGTTGTTCGAGTAGAAGTATCCACCATACTTGTGTGTGTGGTTGTCGAACCCGTCGTAGCCTTGGTGTCCGTGGGACATGTAATTCACGTTTTGTGTTTGGCGTTCCTTCCACAATTTGCGGGCGATGTGGGATGCTATCCTGCACCAGGTGCACTCATGTTTGGAGAGTGTGACCCCCCTGCAAACCGGGGCTGCTGCATGGTGGCCGGCCTGGCTGCAATCCCAGCACTTGTGGGATCTGAGTGGTGCAGTACCAGGATTCAGCAGGTAGGGGTGTAGTTCATCCAGTTGTATGTTACCATTGATGCGGTGCCACTCATCGACTTGGGTTCTGTTAGCGGCGCATCCCGCATCCGTGTCGGGATGTTGTTGACAACTTGTTGTATGGCAAGGTTCTGTAGGTCTTGGTATCAAGCGGTGATGGGACGGCCCCTGGTGCTGGGTCCAGGTGGAAGTGGACCAGGTTGTCTGGCCATGTTCATGGGTTCTGATCCCCCTCTGTGGGGATGCAGGGCTAGTCCCTGGCCTGCAAACAGATTCCCCCTGCCTCCCATATTACTGACGAATGGGTTGAGTGGATTCCCCCGGGTGGGGTGTGTTCGGTAATGCTGGGTGACGGTGTGTTGTTGTGGGGGGTTAATTGCGTGATGGATGTGAGTGTTGGTAAGGGTTTCGCGTAGGGCCTTTGTTGGGGATGCTGTGATTCACGCTAGACAGGCGGTCTCCTCGTCTTTCTTGTATTTCGCTACTGTTTCTTGCAGGTGGATGACGTCAATACCATGCACGGTGTCGGCGAGTTCTTCGTATGTAGCACGAGATTTGTGTCTGATAAGGTCACAGACCGGCGCTGGTAGGGAGTCGAACACGTCTTGTAATAGGAGGCCATTTGTCTCATCAGCATCTTTCACCTTGGGGAGCAGTCCATTGGCCCATTTGATGTGGGTCCAGACCTCTTTGGATCCCGTCGTCTTGGTTTTCGTGCCAAGGGTTTTGACGGTGAGGGTCCATTCCTTGAGTTCTCAGATGCGTTTGGCTTTGGATGGTTTAGGGATGGTGTTCTTTGGCCACTGTTTCTCAAATGCCTCGACCAACTTATCCCAGTCATCTTTGACGTTGTTGGCTAGGCCGTCTAGCCAATGGTCGGCGGTGCCACCGAAGTCTAGGTTGTTCTGGAAGCAGTTGACCTTTTTCTTGTTTGATTGTGTACTCTTTGTCTTCGATTTTGATGTTGATCTCGCGTAGGAATTGGCCGGAGGTTGTTTTTTCGTCAGGGCCACCGTCCCAGCATAGGGAGCTGGACTTGCCCATTCTGGTTCTAGGTGCGGGTGGTTGGGGAGCGGTTGGTGATGTTGGTGGTGTGGTTGGTTGTGGGTTCTCAGACTTGGTTGATGGTGTTGTGATGGAGGAGATGGATGATGTTGATGATGTTGATGGTGAACTCAAGTATTTGCCGTTTTTGTCTTGGGCCCACAAGATGATTGTGTGTTTGGGTGGTGTATTACATGGGTGGCTTGACGACGCCATTTTGTGGTTCTGGAATTGGTGTAGTGTATAGCTGTTCTCGGTACGTGGTTCTCAGTTTTGGTGCTCAGTGCTCGGTGCTCGGTTCTGCGTGGAGGTTTCAGATGGCATGGGTGTCGAAGTGTGCTCTCATCACCATGTTGTGGAGGGACGGAGGCTGCTCAAGGAATCAAGAAGAGATCAAGTGGTGATAGTGATGATAATCGCTACAACACGAGGTCTGTGCTACTAAAGGAACTGAACCGTGGGAATCCTAGTCACGTGACTGTCCAGGCACATCTACTACAGCAGTGTCCTTCTTAGAGACAAAAAAGAAAGGGGAGGTGTATGGTGACTTCGATGGTAATATTTGTCCTGTTTTCAGATTCTCATCAAGGAATTTATCGAGATCTTGTCGTTCTATGGGTGATAATGGATAAAGTTTGCAATCATGATGGTCCAGTGCATCAGGTTTCAATGTGATAGCATGATCCCATGGTTTCCGTGCAGGAAGTTCATTGAAGCCAGATGGCTCGAAGACATCACAATATTCATGATATACTTCAGGAACTAATTCTTCAAAGGTCTTTTCCTTTTGCTGTTCCTGTGCTTTGATCGCAAGTTCTGTTGACTTTGTCATGAAGGAACAGAAATGTGTGGGTTCCATTGTTTCCTGCATAACTTCATCGAACCAAAGGGGATGTTCCCAGATGACAGTATTGAATTCTGTTGATCATATTGTCGATGGTTCACCACATCCAGAAAGACATTGAGAAAACTTGATCTTGTTTTCTTGCCAATCAATTTCTGGGTTGTGTTTCTTCAACCAGTCATATCCAAGGAATATATCCGTTTTTGCTAATGTTGTCATGGCGAAACGGAGAAGTTCGTGATGATCTCCCAGGTGCAGTCAAAGTTCACAATATTCCGTGATTTGTCCAGTTTGCAGTTGTGTTCCGTCACTCATGTATGAATTGAACGGATTCAGGTATGGTTTCATCAGAGTGTTGTGAGCTTTGATGTATCCAACATCAATAGTGCAAATTGTACATCCACAAGTCAATGAGACCAGTCATCAGATACTGATGACCATCCTGTGGGACAGTGACAAAGCCATGGACCAGCAAAGCCATCCGCAATTCAGAGTCTTTTCTTGTTACAATTCTGACCTGTTCTAGCATTCATGGTTCGTGTAGTGAATCTTGTGGCATTTCCTGCACTAACCTAGTGTTGCCGAAGTTCGGTTCGGTCCGGTTTTTCGACTTTTTTGGAAAACCGGAACTGAAACCGTTGGTTCGGTTCAGCCAAATGCCGAACCGGAACCGGAACCACGTTCGGTCTGCGTTCGAACACGGTTCGAACCGCGAACCAACCTCCAAATCTCCTCGTGAAGACCAGGCACACATCAATTGATGTGGCGCTGGGTTTCACGAGGGAAGCAGGAGGTGGGATGGGAGGTGGGGTGGTTGTAGCTTCAGGCTGGGGCATCTTCGGGCCCGGTACGGTGCATTGGCGGGCGGATGGAGGTGGGATGGTCGAAGGCGTGGACCGTGCCTGTCTGCGGTGGTGGGGAAAATTCGACAGCAAACGAAAAAAGACTTACCTGGCGACCGGGGTGGGTGCACCACTCTCCCGGCCAGTTCTCTCGCTTTCCGCGGCCAGTTCTCTCGCTTTCCTTTTTTTTTTTGTGCGTGGTTGTTGCCGTTGTTGGCCCTTTCCATGTCCTTCTTCATCGTTGCCATGCCGAATTCCTCGCAAACGACGTCTGCGCGTCTGTTGACGTGTCAGCCCGGGTTTGCGAGGTGTGTGGTTAGCAAGTTGTCAACGGGTTAAAGCTAGCGTACGTACCTGGGCTGGTAGGTGGGCGCACCACCCTACCAGCCTTCAACTTCCCTGTCGTCGTCGTCGTCGTCGTCGTGTTGGTGTTGGTGTTGTAGGCGGCAGTGGTCGCGATCATCCGTGTTTGAGGCGGCAGGTTGCTGCTGCCGCCGGTGTTGCTCTGCTGCTGCTGCCGGCATTGCTGCTGCTGCTGCTGCTGCTGCTGTTGCGGTTGCTGTCGCTGGGGATCATTTGGCCGTCGTCGTCGGGGTGGTGGCATTGGTGGTGTTGCCACTGCCATTGCTGCTGCTGCCACTGCTGCCATCGATTCACTCTGACTCGCGTTGGAATGCAAGGGAGGTTGTTGGGTGAAGTCGACCGCGGGCGCCTTATTTATGTGGTCAAGGTGGGCCCTGTGGGGCTGTTCTATGTAAAAAAATGTCAGTAAAATATGAAATAAAGTCATTACTCACCGTGGTTGTTGAGTAACGTTAGTGTTGAGTCGAACTTGAAGTTGCGCGCGAGTATGTTTAAGGTCACATGACCTAAGTTCACGCGACTGCATAGAAAAAAATGTGAAGGATTAAGTAAATGAGTATCTACGTAGGTAACTATACATTACGGTTCGCGGTTTGAACCGCGTTTGAACGCGGTTTGAACCGCATGTCAGTGCCAGAACCGCAAACTTAACCAGCGGTTCGGTTCAGCCAAATGGCTGAACCAGAACCGAACTTCCGGTTCGGTTCACGGTTCAAACCGGGTTCGGATCGGTTCCGAACCGAACTTCAGCATCACTACACTAACCACTTGATGGCTTCGTCGATCGGTCAGCGATTAAGTGAAAGGACCAGTCCAGTGAGATCTTTTCTGTCCATTGTCCATGAATGTCATAGTCATTGAGTAAATCAAGGGCATAACCCATGGTTGTATTGCGCATGGCGACGATCGTTTCTGTGGCATTGAATTCTGATTCAATTGTGGTTTTTTGTTCTCGTTCACAATGAACATGATCACATTGATGCATGCAGACTTGTTCGTCATTTTGCGTTTCTTGTGTCTTTTCTTCTTCTTCCGCAACATGGGTATCTTGCCACGTGTTGCTTTCCTCTTTCAGCTCTGGGTCTTGGTTTGAGTGTAGATCATTTCGGAGGTCTTTGAGTTTAGTGAAAACAGTATTGAATTGTCTGTATACTGTTACATCTTTTTTGAGTTGAGCAATTGTGGCCTCCTGTGCCACACGTCGCTTCTTTAAAAATCCTCTCGTCTCTTCTTCAACATTGCCAGCTCGTCCATGAGCGCAGCAATCCTGGTGTCTTTGCCATCATCCTGTTGTTGTTTCTGGGTTTGCAGTGTGGTCTGCATAGACTGGACTTGTTGTTGTCCTCTTTGTTCAGGACAATTGCAAGAGACGTGTCCCAGCTGTCAACATTTGAAGCGAATGCCTTTTTTCATGTAGTTGAGACGTTGTTCATTGGTCAGATGTGTAAATGTCTGTTGTCTCGGCTGGGTCCTTCGTGTGTTGACGTCCATGGGGACAGACTCGGATTGTGGTTGTACTGGTGTTGGTCATAGTGGTTGTCGTGGTGTATCGTGGTTTCAGGGTAGTTGTTGTCATGGAACATATTTGTTCCTGGCGGCGTCGCCATTGCCCATCAAGCCTTGTAGTCTGGACTCTCCATTCATCGATGGTAGTTGGAATATTCAACAGGGTATAGATCTGGTTGATCAAAGGTTTGTTCATGTGCAATTCGATGAGTTGGACAAGGTAAAAAAGGTTGTTGGCTTCAGTTAAGCCAGACATGTGGCAAAGAGTGTCAAATTCAATCCAGAACTCATCTGCAGTCATCTTTCCCTGCTGCAAGTCATTGAATTTAGTCAATGCATCTTTCTTCTGGTCTGGCTTCTCAAAGTGTCGCCAGAATTCGGCTTTGAAGTCCGCCATTGACCCAAAGTTGACTGGGTTGTGTGCAAGTGCAATGTTGACAAATTCATCTGCCCATCACCCAGCGAGTCCTCCCTGCAAATAGGAAAGGACAAAAAGGATTTGCTTCTCATCCGTGTCGAGATGGGTTTCATTTACCCAGATGTAGATTTGGGTGCTGTGGATGAACATTTTGAATCCTTATTTGTTGCCATCATACTTAGCCGGTGGAGCAATATGAGATTTTGGAGTCGTCAGGGCTGCGGGTGGTGTAATGGTGGAAGTAGACATGGTTGTGGTTGTGTGATGGAAGTGAGTTTCATGGTGAGGAGAAGTTGTTGTAAAAGGAATGACGAGGGGAAAGTTGAGGGATGGAAGGTTGTTCTTGTTGTGACATATTGGTCGAATTCATCGTTGGAAGATTCCGGCAATTCAGGGTTCAAGTGGTATTCGTCTTCGAGGTCGGAATCTGGTGTTCAATGTCATTGTGAATCTAGGTTGGTATGGGTGATTGTTGGGGGAGTTGGGAGAAGTCTAGTTTTATGTCACGGATCGCAGTCTTAATTGCGGACTCCAGCAACAATCAACCAAACAGAGAATGAATGTATAAGATAAGCAAGTACAAAGAGTAAAGGAGAGGAAGGATTTGTCTCGGTAGTCACGGTGTAGTAGTTGTGCCTGTACTGTCACGTGACTGGATTCCCACGGTTCGTTGTAGTCAGTAGCTGATCTGATGTAGTAGACAGTTCCCATCCTAGTCTTTCTGTGCTTTCCAGCTAGACTCCTTCGGAGAGTCCCTCAGCAGCCCCCGACCCTCTCCAATGGTGGCGATTGGGGGAAGAGTAGCTAAACTAGACTTAGGGGTTACTGACTACAAGTGTTCGGGTTTATATACTAAAATGACTTCAGGGTAGGCTTCTTTGTCATGATGCGTGGCGACGAGGAGGTTGAGCTCCGAGATGAATGGCATCTTTGCTTGCTTTGTGGTCTATGCATTTCAGGGTGCCAGTGTGGTGGCCAACAACTGCATTGTGGGTCTGGTGACAACAGACAGCTGATTCAATGGTTGTGCTGCACGGTGTTATTAGGCAAATGCACGGATTGGGCAGATCAGCGTGGATCACGGATACGGATTGGTCTGGATACGGGTGCGGTTCAGTTATTTGTGATCCGTTGATCCGCTGATCTGTCCCTCAGATCCGTGCACAGGTAGATCAGTAGATCAGCTGACTTTCCATTATATTGTGGCTCGCGATACAGTTTAGAAAACAGGTCAAATTACTCCTAAAATGCCAACCATGCGTGCCAGCAAAAGAACCAGGTCCACGGCTAATCAACATTCTACTAAACACATAAAGAACAACCCAGTTGCTACTGATAAAAGTCCCATTGCCGTTGATAGTACTAGCACCAATTCAGCCCCTGAAGATGGTTTGGTCAATGAGTCAGATGAAGAGTCCTGCCCCAGCTAGGGTATAGCACGGGTTCGGGTAAACCCGCGGTTTTCGGGCTGTGAGTTGCTCGGGTATGGGTACGGTGTCCCAATTTGGCAATCCGTGCACTACCGCACACCCTTACCCATGGTAGATGGGTATCCATGGGTTAGCACAGAGGGTCCCAATGGGCCCCAAAGGTAAATTTTTTTTTACTTTTAATTCATTTATCTAACATATCTAATAACTAAGTTATACCCAAACCGCCACCACCACCAACACCACCACCACCAACCAACAACAACAACAACAACACGGCGATGAAGGGAAACGGCTGGGAGGGTGGTGCGTCCACTTACCAGCACAGGTACATGCCCCAATTCTTTCACCACCGACATCGGCTAACCCCCTGCCTTCGAGTCCACACCTCGCAAACGATGTTGATGCGTCAGTCAATGCATCAACACGTGTTCGCGAGGTCCCCAGCATGAAAACATGCATGAAGACTTCGCAAAAGCATGGTGATGTGTCAACTGACGCGTCAACATCATTAATGAAGTCGCCAGCACCAAACTACGAACAAAGACCGTGCAAAGACAAACGAAGACCTCGCAAAGACAAATGAAGACCTCGCAAAGACAAATGAAGACCTCGCAAAGATGAACGAAGACCTCACGAAGACACAATGGCCCCACAGATGCCTCATACTCCAATGGCACCCCAGAACACACCGCAAGTGCCCCCACAGACCTCAAACTAATCACCTTGCGAAAACAGGCTGGCGCATCAACTGATGCACAGACGTTGTTCGTGAGGTATCTGGCCCATGAAATGACGACGACGGCAACAACTTCCACTGCCAACTGGCAGCAGCAAGGTGATGACGATGGTGGTGGAGTGGGGAGGATGGCAGTGGGACAAGACGACGGAACCAGCCCAGCCCAGCCCCACAAATGCGAACCATCGCGTCAATTGACGTGTACGTTTTATTGGTGGGCTTGAGGAGCTCGCTGCCGCTGTCATCGACACTACCCACATGGCCACACGGGCAACCACCACACCCGCGTCTGACCGTGGGTAATGCAGACCCGCACCCGTCACGGGTACGGTATCTGCAGGTACAGGTACGGTGTCCGGCCTGGAAACCCACGGGTCACCCTTGCTACACCCTAGCCCCAGCAAAAAGAGTCATTGCAGTGTCGAGGTGGAGGAAGCATCTGATGATGAAGAGGAGAGTGAGTCCGAAGAGGCAGAACTTGGTGAGTTCATTCTATGAACTAGTGCAATATTAGTATTTCAACAAATTGTCATCAGAGCGGCTGAAAAAGAGTTGGACCTCACCTGTTTATGGTTGTTTCCGAGCCAATCCACTCATTGAATACAAAAACGCTTAGCGTTGTCATGTGTTCAAGTGCACCAGCAAAGGGTGCACTGTCGGCATCTGGAGGTTTTTGGACCAGAAGGACGCGTCGACCAGCAACTTGTGAAGACACGCCAAAAAGTGTTGGGGTAATGATATGTTGAAACTTGCTGACTTGACCAAGAGTCCTCAGGAAGTCCATGACAAGATCGCTGGCACGATACTGCGGGACGGGTCTGTCACTGCAGCTTTCGAAAGAAAGGATAAAGAGAAAGTAACATACTCGCATCAGCAACATACTAAACAAGAAACTAAGTGCATTCTCCTGTTCCCTTTGTGGACCCT
Source organism: Hygrocybe punicea (assembly GCA_963556145.1). Classification (NCBI taxonomy): domain Eukaryota; kingdom Fungi; phylum Basidiomycota; class Agaricomycetes; order Agaricales; family Hygrophoraceae; genus Hygrocybe; species Hygrocybe punicea. The sequence goes on from OY744470.1 coordinate 3,255,238, forward strand.
GGTTGATGCTTTGCAGGGCCGGGATTGTTCGTTGGGTTGCTGAGAGTAACTGGCCCTTTGATATCGTAAAGGATTGTGGTTTTCTGTCTCTCATGAAAACAGGTCATCCAGGTTATTATATACCATTGCCATCCACTGTTTCGTGAGATGTTTGGCTTGTTTTCGCTCAGACACGTGTGAGAATCACGAAGATGCTTCAAGTATGCCAAAAGAGTCCCTGTATATGTAATTCAACTGAGAATTCCCAACAGGATTATGAAGAAAAACTCAACTTTGCGACGGATGCATGGACATCTCCCAACCATAGAGCATTCATCACTCTAACAGTCCATCTTGAGCAAGATGGAGAGCTGCTATGCTTGGTGTTAGATGTTGTCGAAGTTGCCAAAGGTGTGTGTGTACACACACCTTTAAGCCCATTTCCATCACTGAGAGCCTCTAGTCCCACTCCGGATTGAATCTTGCTGCTGCCTTTACTGAGATTCTGGAGGATTTCGGTATTGCGCACAAAATTCTTGGGGTTACATGCGACAGTGCCAGCGCCAACAACGTGATAATTGATGAGCTAGAAACCAAATTGGACTAATTTGCGGGGGCTCTGAACAGGATTCGGTGCTTCCTACACATAGTCAACTTAGTAGCTAAAAGCATGCTAAAGCAATTTGACGTACAGAAGCAGAAGGCTGGTGAAGATGATGAGGAAGATGGAGAGGACTCGAGGCTTGATCAGTTACTGAGGGAGTTGGTGGAGGGATTAGAGGACAAAGAGGCCATAACAATAGCTGAGCAGATATCTGACAACAATGGAGAGGAGAATGACCCCTCCGAATGGGTGCAGGACCTGCCTGCAGAGGAGCAAGGAGTGGTCAGCAGCCAAATTCAGCCAATTCACTTTGTCCTCATCAAGGTGCGGCAACACCTCTAGCCCTGCTTCTTCACTGACCTTGGCATGTAGATTTGCAAATTCGCCTTCAAGATCATCCATTCAACAATGATTATCCTCCTGGTTTGGTATCAAGTTCTCAAGGACCTCAAGCTGACCTCTCGTCTTATGCCGCATGATGTGTTGACCCAGTGGAATTCCACTTTTGATATGCTCGACTTCACCTTACAATATTGTGCAGCCATTGATAAAATCACGGCTGACAGAAAACTTGATCTTCGCAAGTTCGAGCTACAAGACAGGGAGTGGGACATCATGAAACAACTGTGGGACACCCTAAAGGTATGTTTTCTGATTTGTTCTCTGTTGTCACTCTCATCGGTCGTAGATCTACAAGGATGCTACCTCGTTCTTTTCACGGTCGATGCCCAATCTTGCAACTATAATACCTGCTATGGATCTCATTGTTACGGATCGCTTCTGCAGCAGGCTCCGGCAACAATCAACTTAACAGGGGATCGGCTTCCAGAGGGGAGAACAGCAGCTTTCATTGTTGCTTACAGCTAAGACAACACTGCTAAGAAGGGGGGGTCAAGGTCTAATGTCATTGCGAGCTGTGGGGGTTACCCAAGATAAGGGAGTCTGCCCCAAGAACCAGACTAAACGTAAGGAAAGGAAAAGGAGAAAAAGTCTGAACCAACAACAAGGACAGTAGATATAGTGAATGGACTTGAGGGGAGGTAAATGGGAATCCAATCATGAAGCTACAACATGTCCAACTACACCATGTTTTCACCATGAGGCGGACATGAGGCGTCCTCATGTCGATGTTCTCGTGATCCAACTGGAGGCCGGGTGTCATTGAGGAATAGAGGGGGTCCGGATGACTCGGATGATTGTCATCAGATCATGTGACATGCAGAAATGCCAATTTGGGGTCTACACTTGCTGTGATGGGCAAATGCGCAGTCTGGCAAGTGCGATGCATGGTCAGGTCAAAGAGGGGTATCGTCCAGTGTGGGATTGGTGAAGGGGGTGTCTTGAGGTCGTGTGGATATAGCAGCAAGGTTGGTGGTATGAAAGAAAATAAAGGAATGTATGGAGGAAAAACCAACTAAGACAGTGGGCTAGTCGAGGTCAGACATGTGAACAGCATAAGCTGTACCGGATGATGATGTCTGTGTCGATGACGTATCGAGGAGCAATGTCTTGTCCTGTCTGTGGAACAATGCGGTCCACCTGATGTTGGTATTCGTCCAAGAAAGGGTATTGTTGTAAACGAGTGTGGGAAGTATCAAGGTTATAGATGGAAAAGGATAAATGAATGTGGGTCCAGGTTTCGAGTCATGGCATGAGTGACAAGCTGTGGGAATAAGATGTCGGGTACTGCAATGAAGCAATGTCGTGTGAACAATAAACGATAGGGGTCGGTTCACTGTATTGGGAAGTCGTATGGTCTGTGGTCGAAGTCTGAAGGTATGTGCTTCGGCGATGGTCGGATTAGAGAGAACAGTGAAATGTCTTGTGATCGGGGATTGTTCAGGGCATGCGTGCAGGTGAGGAATGTCGTCGGATAATCAGGGAGGATAATGGTAGACACGGAATACGAAAGTGGAAACCATATATCCAGGTATGGCAATTTTCTATTACGTGGTGAGATATTGTCGAGGTGGAAGTCGGAAGTATCAATGGCAGAAGGGTTTCGGTACCGATGCCAAAGATAGATCATAACAAGGTAAAAACCGATGAGGAAGGTGATGGCGATGCTGCCAATGATGATTACGGTAATTAGCTGTGTCGGGAGTACAGCCATTGTAAATCGGTTTGTCGTGGGATGAAGTCAACAATATGTCAGGGCGAGGGAAAAGACAATAGCAATGATGTCCATCGGCAAGGAGACTATTCAGGTACAGCAAGGTAATGTGGGGATGTGTCCATGGTCGGTCTGGATTGTTCTAGAAGAAAAGAGAACAAGGACAAGAAGAAACAATGATGTCCAAAAGAAGACAAAAGGTAAAAGGAAACGAAAAAGGAAGGTGTGATAACGTGGAATCGTCATGGTGGGTAACGGAGTTGGAATCGGAGTTGCGGAGTTGAAAAATGTAACACTCATCAATGAACATCTCACCACCCTCTCTCTCAACACATCTCAAAGCATGGCTATCCATGCTTCCATTGGGTTAGCGAAGAAGACGCTGAATTGCTACTACATGAAAACAGATGATTCTGAACTGTTCCGTATTGCCATGAGTAAGTTTCTGTCGTTTCGTGTTGTTGCACTCATAGTTCTCCCCACAGTATTGCACCCACGCCACAAGCTCTCTTATTTCAAACGTGCCAACTGGGAACCCGAGTGGATTCAGATGACACAGAAGATCATTCGCGCTGAGTTTGACCACTCATATGCCACAGATAGTGAAGTCAAGTTGGCCGACACGGGACATCTCGTGAACACCAACAGAAATGGCACTGCCAAGCCGGACAACATGTTTGATACCCTGGCAGCATTGGCTCCCCCTGCCGAAACTGAACTACATGATGATCTTCACCGTTATCTCTCCGCTGATGTCAAAGATGTTCGCGATGCTATTAGTTGGTGGCACAGCAAGCGCACTACCTTCCCCAAACTCTCAAAAATGGCCTTAGATTACTTGTCTATCCCAGGTATGTCTCGAGACCTTATCTTGTACTATTCTCACTCCTTCCTTGCAGCAACATCTGTTGATGTCGAGCATATATTCAGCAAGGGCCAGCTCATTCTCACACACACATGAAGTCAGCTCTTGGCGCAGAGCACTCAGGCACTCCTTTGCTTAGGATCCTGGACCTCCCACAACTTAGTGAAGGATGCGGTGATACGCTAGTCGAGGTGCTGTGCACTACAAAACAACACTCTTTGACTGGTGCAATTACAAGTAAGTGAAGTATTTAGCCTCTACAAGTATCGCGACAATTGTGATCGATGGTGCAACTTAGCGATTAAAGTCGTGACAACGATGATACGCTAATCGAGGTGCTGTGCACTAACAACAACACTCTTTGACTGGTTAGATTGCGAGTAAGTGAAGTGGGATAACTTCTACGAGTCTCGCGATGATCGCAATCGATAGTGCGACTTTGGCGATTAAAGTCGCGGCGACTAAAGAAGATCGACGTAAAGAACTTCGGTTGGGGATGGTCGAATGTGAGGAAAGTAAAGTCATATTGGAATTCGAAAGGTATAACTGAGTGAGGAGACGGGAACAATGCACTCTAGTTTGCTGTTTCTACGTGTAATCTAACAGCTATTTTATACGAAGACGGTCAGAGATCGGAGACGAAGTGAGAAAGTTGTGTAAAGAAAGAAACCTAGTCTAATAGGGGTCGAAAGAAAGGACTGAGTATCAATCACATGTAAATGTAGCCAAAAGAGGTGGTGAAAGGAAGATAAGGATGATCCTGTAACAAAGGAAGAACAAAGGAGCTGGATGGAAGAAAGGGAATAGGTACTCTAAACGAGTTTAGTGTATCTAAGATGAAATGGGGTATTACTGTTATGAAAGGTGAACTATTATGCGAGGGTCCGGGGCTCGATCCGATTCGGGGGTTTCTCTATCTTGGTCCACGATGTTGTCGGAGATGATCGCGATACAATCAAGGAGTCATACTAGTTGTCGTGAGCCATCGCGAAGTCGCAAGATGTCGGACTTGTTTTCGAAGGATAGTATAAATCTGTCCGATTCGTCAATTCGGTGGTCAGCACATATGAGTGCGTATCAACGATAGAAGGTCAAGGTATTGAACTAAAGTCAGCGATGGTTAAGCTCGAAGAAAGTAATGTCGTGATGATTTTCGAGGGAGATATAATGAAGTGGGAAGGGGGGAATGGTGTGCTCTCATTTTTTTAAGCGTATTCTACATAGCTATTTTATATGTCGACAGTTGGAGATCGGAGGTGAAGTAGAAATTTGTGGAGAGAAAGAAACTTTACTCTAATAGGGGTCGAAAGAAAGGAATATGTATGAATCACATGAAAACATAGCCAAAAATGGTGCTGAAAGGAGGATGAAGGTGATCTTGTAACAAAGGATGAACAAAGGAGTCTGGTGGAAGAAGTGTTCTAAACGGGTTAGTCTATCCAAGCTGAAATGGGGCACTGCTATATGAGAGGCAAACGATTATGCGAGAGTCTGGGGCTTGATCCGATTCGAAGGTTTTCTTTCTTGGTCCACAACTTTGTTGGAGATGTTCATGATACAATCGAGAGGTCACACGAGTGGTCGCAAGCCATCGCAAAGTTGCAACATCTCAGGCTTGTTTTGAAGGATAGCTGGAACCTGTTCAATTCGTCAATTCGGTGGTCAGCGCAGGTGAGTGCATATCAGTGGATGTTGGTGCAGTCAGCTGTATGCAGGATATTGACGGCAATGAGATAATATTAGAGGCCAGGTGGGATTCTATCCCAAAAAAATGATGCGTAGTTACAGTAATACTATTATGCAGCCCCTCGAGCCTTGATTTGTCACTTAGAGGGATTTAACCATCACTAAGAGAATATGCGTATCTGTACCCATGGCATGGATCGGGATATGGATGGATACAGATACGAATATCAAATTTGGCACCTGCGGATTATCCGTGCAGTTGCCTAGGTGTTATTAAGCATGTATGAGAGTGTGTGATGTTGGTGACTCGTCGGCAGTGATCGGATGATGAGGGTAATCGTAGGGATCAGGATACCGTCTTCGGTTGTCGTCAACAATGTTCTGGACCCAAGCAATGATGTCATTGTCAGACGCGGGGTCAGAAACGGTGGTTAGATCGGAGTGAAATGTGACAGTTGGAGAGAGGCATCATCCAGTGTGGGATTGGTGAAGGGAGTGTCTTGAGGTAGTGTGGCTAGTGTATACCATGGGTATGCTAACCTGTGTGGGTTTTTTCCACGGGTACGGGTATGGGTAAGACATTCCTTACCCGCAGCAAACCCATACCCTTGACCCAGGGTACGTGGGTTTTGCCATGGGTTTGCCACGGGTTTTACATAGGTAGCGTAGCAGTATACTAGACCCAGATTCTCCCTCCCATTCTTTACCATGGCTGTTCCCAAGAAGAAATCAACCGTTAGAAAAAGAAATCCACCGCTACCAAGCCTGCCAAGGCAGCGAAAGCTGCAGCTGCCCATCATATTAGCCAAACGGCGTCCTTAGCGACAACATCTGCACCATCACTGTCCTCAGCAAGGGATCAGTCTTGACAAGCTAGTGTTAGTGATGAAGAGGACGATACCGCTTCACATATTGGGGAAGTTCTCGAGGATGATACTGATTTTGTAATGGAGGAGGTTGCTTCACTGGAGGCAATTGATGTCGATCCAGAAGAGGAAGATGTATCTGAGAGCGAAGAAGATGAAATCAGTAAGGCCTGGTCTTTGTATGCCCAACAATTGACCATCACATGTACCATAGAAAGACTCTCGAAGGACTGGACATCTCCGATATATGCCTTCTTCAAGGCCATACCCGATGTCAAATATGTCAAGAATCGCTGTTGCCATAGCTTCATGTGCCTTGCAAAAACCTGTCAAGCAAAAACAAGGGCAGTGAGGCGATTTCTCGATAAGGGAGACTCAAAGTCGACCAGCAACATGCGCAAGCATGCAAAGAAATGCTGGGGTGCTGATGTCGTAGCTGATGCTGATGAAGCAAAATCAGCACAAGATGTGCGAGCAACAACTGTTCGGGGAATACTGCAGCCCACGGCGATTACAGCGGCATTTGCAAGGAAAGGAAAAGGAACAGTAATGTACTCACACCGTCAGCATACAAAAACTGAATCCCAGGCTGAAATTGTGTGCTGGGTATCGGAAAGCTTGTGGCCCTTTAACATTGTGAAGGATCATGGTTTTCAATCGCTGATGAAAATGGGGAGGCCAGGGTATTTCATACCTTCTCCATCTACAGTATCTCGGGACGTCAGACTGGTCTTTGCAAAAACTCGTGAGCGAGTTGCAAAGATCTTGCAGGAGCATGAGGGTGCACTTAGCTTTGGGACAGATGCTTGGACATCTCCAAACCATGAGGCATTCGTTGCCTTAACGGTGCATCTTGAACATGACGGCGTCCCACTTTGCATGATACTCGATGTCGTCGAAGTTGCCAAGTCACATTCAGGCGTGAACTTGGCCTGTGCATTTGCACAGGTTTTGGAAGACTTTGGAATATCGGACAAGGTCAGTTCCAACAGATTATCGAACAATGCTCACCGATGCATCCAGATACTGAGCATTGTTTGTGATAATGCCTCTGCGAATGACATCATGATTGACTTGCTCGCCGACCTTCTCGAGAGCTTCCCTGGCACTGCAAACAGGACACGTTGCTTCACACATATCATTAATTTAATCGCCAAGAGTGTGATACGTCAGTTCGACATCCCGAAAGGTCAAGCCGACGAAGCCTTGAGCCAGGCACAACGCAAGTTGACGGAACTTGCGGAGGAGATCGATATGGAGGAAATGCTGACAGCGGCAGAGAGAGACACCGATGATGACGATGACGATGATAATGAGGATGGATGTGATGAGCGCAAAGGCCTCTCGCTGGAAGACCAAGAGACTTTGGATAACAGTATGCGACTGGTGAAGCTCGTTCTCGTTAAGGTGCGTTCCCTCTCAAAATCTATAGTGCTTACCTGGTTCACAATCTCCCAGCTACGCAAGATCGCATTTGCAATTTTGCATTCCACAACAATCTTGCTGCCAGAATGGTTTGAAACGTTAGAGAGGCTGAAACTTGCAGCAAGGAAAATGCCGTGCTGCAACCCGGTGGAACTCAACATTTACTATGCTTGAGTTTACAGTTGAATACCAGCAGGCAATTGACAACATAACGGGAGACAAGACCAGCGGCCTGCGCAAGTATGAGCTAAATGATCAAGAATGGGTGATTGCTGGCCAATTGTGTCGAGTTCTCAAAGTAGGTCTGTTTCCGGACCAATCTTTCCCATCGCATGTCATGGCTTTCAGGTCTTCAAAGATGCTACCCTGTTTTTCTCTCGGGCAACACCTAACCTCACCACTGTGATCCCGGCAATGGATCACATTGATGAAGTCCTTTCCACAGAATCTCTCGACCGAATGCTCAAGCCGTCAATCTGTGCTGCCCTTTCACTCGGCAAGAAAACACTTAACAGGTACTACAACATGACAGACAGCTCAGAAGTCTACAGAACAGCAATGGTCGAGTCTTTTAGAATGATTAAGCACTCACACTGAACCCTCTTCTAGTATTGCATCCCCGGCACAAGCTACATTACTTCAAGCAAGCAAACTGGGAGCCAGAGTCGATTGAGACGGCGGAGTCGATTGTCCGCAGTGAGTTCCAGAAAACTTATGCTAATGAAGAGGAAAGCACAGATGAACAAGACGAGACATCACTCCCGACAGTACATGATATTCCTACATCGTTGTCTTTACTGATGCTGTCTGAAGGCATGGAACATTTTCAACAATTTACCTGCACTTGCAGCTCCCAAACCGTCTGAACTCTGAGGGGAGCTCGATCTGTACCTCTCAAGTGATCCAGAACACGTCAACGATGTCTTACTGTGGTGGTATCAGAAACGACACATCTATCCTCGCCTCTCTCGCATGTCACGCGATTATCTTTGTATCCCCGGTATTCTGCCATTTCTAGCAGCACTGTCCTTAACTAACCTTTTCCTCATAGCAACATCTGTTGATGTCGAATGCATATTCAGCCATGGTCGCATCCTTTTATCACATATCTGAAATCGGCTCTCAGTTCAGTCAACTCAAGCGCTTCTCTGTCTCGGTGCATGGAGTGTATTGGGTTTGGTGAAAGATGCAGATGTTGCTCGTGTCACTGTGCTGCCTGAGGTTGAGGGAGAAGAAGAGGAGTTGGAAGAGGGCTGGGATGCAATCTCGAAATAGCGTATATTGTTAGGATATGTGCCAGTAGTAGGCAAACAACTTAAACCCGCAAGAAACTTGTAAGAATAATAAGAGACCCATACCCATACCCATAGATTTACTGACCTGCAGTCACGGGTATGGGTATTTACAGGTGTGGGTATGGGTACACTCAATTCTACCCACGGGTTACCTGTGCCATTAACTAAGTGTGGATATAGCGACAAGGTCAGTATGAAAGAAAACAAAGGAATGTGTTAGGGGAAAACCAACTAGGATGGTGGGATAGTTGAGGTCAGACATGTGAACAGCATAAGCTGTACTGGATGTATCAAGGAGTGATGTCTTTCCCTGGTGTGGAACAATGACATCCACTTGATGTCAGTATTCTTCCAAGAAAGGGTATTTTTGTAAATGTCTTGTCAAAGTAGAAATTGTGTTTTTTAATTAACAACAGTGTCAATTTATTAGTGTTGAGATAATGTAACTGGCTCTCTTTATTAGAGGTCCACCTGTTCAATTATCTCATGAATACTTTTCCTTCTTTTGGAAGTATCAAGAATATGAATTGTAGTGAATTTCATGATACCCACCTTTACCTCTCATCCTAAAAAAGGTAAGTTAATTAATTTTTATTTATTTACCATTTTTATATCTATTTTAGAAAAATGAAGATTGGTTCTATTACCACAAAGAATGTCAATCAAGTACAAAATGACATAAGGGTCTGGTCTGATCAGCCTGGCATACTGCCAACATGGATTTCTTTTTATTGTGTTGCCTCATATTTTGGAGTTGTTGAGTGGATGGATGATGATCAAGCACTGGTTGCTGGTCCAGGCAGTTGACTTGGGACCTACATACTACCCCTTCCCAGCCCCAGTTCCAATTTTCTGGGTGAATCCACTTCAACCTCACTTGCTCATAATCTGGTTGAATAACATTGACATTGATATCAATCCTGGCTTCTACTTTGAATATGAGCCCCCTCCAAAGCCAGACAATTCTAACCCCCAGCCAATCCAATTTCACAAAATCCACTTGGTTACCCAAATTCAAACATCAGTCTTAGCTCCTGATGTATGTGATTGTTAGTGGCCTTGGCTAACTTTGCTGAAAGGATTTTTCCCAATAGTGAAAGAATTTGTTATCAGAAAAGTCTACAACAATTTTGTTACGAGTCCCTATAAGGGATTCGTTCTATACAGTGGATTCTCAAACTCAGGGTCAGACTCTAATTTGCCAAGCCGTGGGAACAATTTTGTGAAACTGTGGGAACAATTTTGAAGCCCTGGGAATAATTATGAAACCGTGTGACTGGGCGGAGTTGAGTGTGAGAATTTGTTGTCCCAATCAGCAAGAACAATAAGGCAGCCGGATCACAGCAGCCAATTTGGAAATGGGTAGTGTTATATCATGTTGGTATTGCAATTGCAATTGGTTTCTGATAATGATCACATGCATTCATAATGCAATGTGCCGTGTATGAATGAACAATATGTCAGTGGTATCTGTCATGTAGCCACATCTACTGTGTGTAATAGAATTGTTGATAATGAAATGAGGTCAAACAGTGTCCATTGTACACTTGTCACACAGGTCCAAATGTGTGCGGTGAGTGTTTGGTAGGTGTCCCAGCTTTAATCTGGCACAGTTGTTTGCACAAACATCTGTACGGTGTTTTGGTGGACATGTTCAGTGCATGTAAGTAAACTGGTGTGACCGGATATATGACACCGAACACATCGAACATGTTCAGTGTGTTCTGTGGACATGTTCGGTGCATGTCAGTAAACTAGTATGACCAGATATATGACACCGAACACATCGAACATGTTCGGTGTGTTCGGTGGACATGTTCAGTGCAGGTCAGTGAACTGGTATGACCAGATATACTACACTGAACACATCGAACATGTTCGGTGTGTTCGGTGAAGATGTTCGGTGCATGTCAGTAAACTGGTATGACCAGATATACGACACCGAACACATCGAACATGTTCGGTGGACATGTTCGGTGCATGTCAGTACACTGGTATAACCAGATATACTACACTGAACACATCGAACATGTTGAACCGGTGTGTTCGGTTGACATTTTCAGTGGATTTTGGTAATCCAATATGACTAGGTATACTACACCAAACACATCCGGTGTGTTTGGTGTACATGTTTGGTGGATGTCCATCGACCGGTATGACTAGGTATACTACACCGAACACATCCACCAAACACACCAAAGATGCTGCAGCCTGCATGTGGGGCATTCCCCTTGCACAAATAGTCATATGAACAATGTATTCGATGTGTCTGTAGTGTAGCTACATGTACAATGTGTACTAGAATTAATATTAATGCAAGCATTGACTACTTGTCGAACAGGTCCAAAGTGTTCGGTATGTTCGGTAAGGTGTTCGGTTCATGTCCCAGCCTTCATCTGTGGCATTTCCCTTGCACAAATTGTTGTACGAACAATGTATTCGGTGTATCTGTAGTGTAGCTACCAGTACAATGTGTATTAGAATTTATATTAATGCAAACATTGACTACTTGTCGAACAGGTCCTGTCCCAGCCTTCATCTGTGGCATTTCCCTTGCACAAATTGTTGTACGAACAACGTATTCGATGTATCTGTTGTGTAGCTACATGTACAATGTGTATTAGAATTATCATTAATGCAAACATTGACTACTCGTTGTACAGGTCGAAAGTGTTCAGTCAGTGTTCAGTAGATGTCCCAGCTTTTTTCTGATGCATTCCCCTTCCACCCACAATTGTACACACATTATATCAGATGTGTCTGTGTTGCAGTCACTGGATGCAAGCCATAATATTTCTAATAAAAATATCTTGAAATTGCCTGGAAATTAATCCATATTATTTTAACATGTCATTTGCAGAGAACATTTACATATTTAGTGCATATTTTTTGTACATTTCTGAGATAGGTATCATAAAGATATGATAGACATTATAAGAAAACCAAGATGTTTAAAGACTATGAAATTGTATTTCTTTTAAGATAGCACTCAAGATACTTTTATGATCACTTCCTTTAAAATGAACTGACATTATTTAGAAGGTTTTTAAATCTTTTCTCACAATGTGGTATTAAAGCAACATGGATTAATTTCCAGATAACTTCAAGATATTTTGAGTTGAAATACTATGGCTTGCATCCAGTGAGTCATATATAATATGCACATTGAAATCGTTCCCAATGCAAGCAGTGATTTCTTGTCAAAGAGGTATAATACAATGTTCCACCTTCAACCCTCGGCAATCCAATTGTAGACATAATAGTATGACCTGTATATTGGATGGGTCTGTACAAGTGCTACATATCCTTGCAATGCACCTCATACTTAATACATTATCAATACTGGTAAAACAGGCTGAATGGATTTCAGTAAATCATTGGGCCAGTGTCCCAGACACAGTATGCAGCATTGCAGTGCAACAGACACTGTCTGTTCCATAAATTCCATTCATGCATATCACACCTATCTTCATTATGTGTGCTGGAATTGGTTCAGGTGTTCAACACTGATCAAACTGTTACACAAGAACATTGTGTCACCAACTTCACAGCTTCATGAATCGGAAGCATTGCTAGTGCACAAGCTGAACCAGTCATCTTGTTGATTCTGGTATCATCAAACCCAGTGATCTTATCAAAGTGGTTCCAATACAAGTGCAGTTGGTGTCATTGTACATGTGTTTATTTCTACCATACTCACAAGAGGTCATTCTTGACCCGACAAATAATTCAGATACTTAGAGTTTCTGGATATACTTACTATGTATTCTGTAAAACTTTCACAGAGTAACTATGACTACTGATAGAGTAGTAAATTAGTTGTATATATGCCAGCATGAACACTGCAAACTTGATATGAAAGATGCCAATTTGGGATCTGATATTGCATTATGACAAATTGGAAGGAACAGGGTATAATCAATTATCAAAGCTGTATCATTGTAGTATGGTATCTGAATGGTATCTGAATGGCATCAGTATGTAATAATAAAGGAAATATTAATAACTTTGCAAATATTGATTATCATAGCAGCATCATAATACTGTATGATTTGTATCCACTTATTCTCTCATTACTAAAAAGGGACGAGTAACCTGCCATGCAAAGCAATGGCCCACACCCCACTAGTAAAGTATAAGTAGAATGCCAACTGAAAAATTACATGAGAATATCTATAAATCACTGACAAAATGTGTAACCACATTGGTGTGATTCTGAAGGAGTATGGTTACTATGATGTGAGGATGGAATAGTGATGATATACAGAGGGGCACCATTCATGCCTGGGGCAGCAGGGAAAGGGTAACAACAGACCATGGTACTCAAATCTAGGCAATTGTTCACATTTATCTTCAGGAAATAGGGAGCAAAGACTGTCAGAATGCCAGTGGTGGCATGGGTGATGTTCAAACCTGGCAATCATTAGCATTCTTCCCTAGGAGACTGAGGCCAGTGGCAAGGGTGTTCTTCTGCTTGTGAAGGAAAATGACAATGAGGGTTATAGTCAAACATTCAAGTTGGCAATTGTTCAGATTCATCTCTGGAGAATTTGGGGGAGGGACTTTCGGGACAACAAAGAGGAGGGTGATAGGTTCTTCTCTAGGATTCATGGGGACTTTCAGGGCAGCCTAGAAGATGAGGGTAGCTCCATAGGTAATAAAACCTATCATGTATATGTCCATATCAAGGGGACCTAACAAAATATATTCAATCAATAAAAATAACAGTAACAGTAGCACATAGGAATGATGTGGAATATTTGGATAACAATGGAGTGGAAAATGCACCTGAGCAAGAAATACATCAGAATAGATGGTCTACAGTGCCCAAAGTGGGGAGGATAATATTTCCTGACAATGTGGAGCATGACCTGCACTTCTGGATTCCACAGCCAACATCATCGTATCAGGAAAAGGATTTGGTCATCATTGATGTTGCATTACGAGTCCCTATAAGGGAATCGTTCTATATGGTGGATTCTCAAACTCAGGGTCAGACTCTAATTTGCCAAGCCATGGGAACAATTTTGTCAAACTGTGGGAACAATTTTGAAGCCCTGGGAATAATTATGAAACCGTGTAACTGGGCGGAGTTGAGTGTGAGAATTTGTTCGCCCAATCAGCAAGAACAATAAGGCAGCCGGATCACAGCAGCCAATGTGGAAATGGGTAGTGTTATATCATTTTGGTATTGCAATTGCAATCGGTTTCTTATAATAATCACATGCATTGGTAATGCAATGCACATGTATGAATGAACAATATGTCAGTGGTATCTGTCATGTAGCTATATCTACTGTGTGCATTAGAATTATTGACAATGCAAGCAGTGACTATTTGTCACACAGGTCCAAATGTGTTTGATGTGTTTGGTAAAGTGTTTGGTCAGTGTCCCAGCCTTAATCTTGGGCATTCCACTTGCACAAACATCAGTACGAACAACGTATTGGATGTATCTGTAATGTAGATGCATGTACAATGTGCATTAGAATTAGTGACAATGCAGGCAGTGACTATTTGTCACAAAGCTCCAAAGGTGTTCGGTAAGTGTTTGGTAGGTGTTACAGTTTTCATCTGAGACATTCCCAATGCACAAACCATGGTATGAACAGCACATTGGATGTGTCTGTGATGTAGCAATATTTAATATGCACTTTGAAATCATTAACAATGCAAGCAGTGCTTACTCATTTAACAGGTAGAACAATGTATCAGAAAGCATTCAGCAAGCTTCCCAGGTATAATATGGTCTTCTAGCTTCAATGCTGGGCAATGCAATTGTACAAACAGTAGTATGACCTGTATATTGGATGGGTCTGTACTATTGCTATATAACCTTGCAATGCACATCATACTTAATACATTCTAAATACTGGTACAATAGGCTGAATGGTTTTCAGCAAATCATTGGGCCAGTGACTCAGGCACAGTATGCAGCATTGCAGTGCAACAGACACTGTCTGTTCCATAAATTCCATGCATGCCACACCTATCTTGATCATGTGTGCTGGAAATGGTTCAGGTGTCCAATACTCATCAAACTGTTTGACAAGAACATTGCGTCACCAATTTCCCAGCTTCATTTAATCTGCAGCATTGCCAGTGTACACAAGCTGAACCAGTCATATTGTTGATTCTGGTACTCATCAAAACCATCAATCTTATCAAAGTGATTCCAATAGCAGTGCAATTGGTATCATTGTGCATGGGATTATTTCTACGTACTCACAGGAGGTTGTTCCTGACCTGACAAATAATTCAGATACTTAGCATTTCTGGATATACTTACTACACATTCTGTAAAATCTTCAGAGTAACTATGACTAATAATAAAGTAGTAAGGTAGTTAGTTATATATCTGCCAACTCGAACACTGCAAACTTTATATGAAATATGTCAATTTGGGATCTGATATTGGGTCATGACAAATTGGAAGGAACAGGATATAATCAATTAATATCATTGTAGTATGGTATCAGAATGGTATCTGACTAGCATCAGTATGTAATAATAAAGGAAATATCAATAACTTCGCAAATATTTATTATCATAGAAGGGTAATAATACTGTATTATTTGTATACTCTCATTACTAAAAAGGGATGAGTAACCTGCCATGCAAAGCAATGGCCCACACCCCACTAGTGAGGAAAAGGGGAATTATTGAATAGGCTGTTTTCATTGGTTTTTTATGATAGTACACCAAAAGAGGGAAGGTGCTTTGACATAATGATCCCATAGAAATTCCATACAAGTATGTGTTCTAACTACTGAGTGTACTGTACAGCCAATAACAATTGCAGAGAGCCATGAAATACCCCATTGCAACCACCCCATACTAGCTGAGTGACTTTCCACTAGGGATGAAAATGTTGATCATATAGTTGTAGTTGGATTGAAAGTTGATGTCTTTTATGACATGGCCTTGAAGGTGGACCTGGTATTTTCAGGAGGCTAACAGGTAATAGAATTGTTCGGGGGATTGGCAGGCACCAGGGATAAGCTGCACAAAGTCATCTGTAATATCCCAGACAGAGATGATATTATGGTCCATAATATGCAGGCCACTAGAGTAAATGAAGTTGAGAAAGAAGAGGGACAATTGGTGCAGCCAGAAATATGACTGTTGCAAGAGAATAATTTTGTTGCAGGAGTGGTGACTTTATCCACCTGAAGGAGTGTCAAAATTGAGCTACAACTAGATGATGAATTGAAAACTTACCCCAATGTCAATGATTTGTTGCTTGTGGGGGTTCTTCAGACTGTGCATGAAGGTTTGAGTGATGGTTTGAGTACAAGTTGACATCAGACCCTTTTATCATGCTCACAGCAGAGTTCTATATTATATAGCATTTCTTAGTGTTACCAGGGCACAAAAGCCACTGGCCATTTAAGCTGCCAAATCGGCTGCAGTCTTTACAAGCTCAGCTCCAATTTTCAGCAACTTTGTAGTTGTACACTATCATCTGTCTCCTGTGTCAATCAATGGTTGTTTCAACATATAATTGGTGCTACCAAGTCCCAAGTACAGAAGTAGATACAAAAGTCTTGGTTACAAAAAATCATTATATCAAAAAATGTTTTCATGATAGCGTAAACTACAGATGGAACTCATACATCAAAGAGCAGGGATGGGCGTGCAGCCAGCAAAGATGAACAGCCAACAAGAGGCAAGAGAACAATGAAAGTGATAAGAATGAGAAAAGGAACCAACTCAGCCTGCCCATCCAGTCAGCAATGAACTTCCTCCCTTATGTCTCAGACAGACTCTTGTGCAGGATGGCAGCTCTTTTAGGCATTGTGTTATGGATTGCTTCTGCAGCAGGCTCCGGCAACAATCAACTTAACTGGGGATCGGTTTCCAGAGGAGAGAACAGCAGTTTCATTGTTGCTTATAACTAAGACAACACTGCTACAAGGGGGGGGGGTTCATGGTCTAATGTCATTGTGAGCTCTGGGGGTTACTCAAGACAGAGGGTCTGCCCTAAGAACCAGACTAAACATAAAGAAGAGAAAAGAAGAAAAAGTCCGAACCAACTACTAGAACAGTAGATATAGTGACTGGTCTTGAGGGGAGGTAAATGGAAATCCAACCATGAAGTTACAGCAAGTCCAACAACACCATGTGTTCACCATGAGGCAGACATGAGGCATCCTCATGTCAATGTTCTCGCGATCCAACTGGAGGCCCAGGTGTCATTAAGGGATAGAGGAGGTCCGGATTACTCAGATAATTTGTCATCGGATCATGTGATATGCAGAATTGCCAATTTGGGGTCTACACTTGCTGTAATGGGCAAGTAGGTAGTCTGGCAGGCACATTGCACAGTTGGGTTGGAGAGAGGCATCATCCAGTGTGGGATTTGTGAAGGGAGTGTCTTGAGGTAGTGTGGATATAGTGGCAAGGTTGGTATGAAAGAAAACAAAGGAATGTGCTGGGGGAAAACCAACTGGAACAGTGGGATAGTTGAGGTCAGACATGCAAACAGCATAAGCTGTGCTGGATGATGATGCCTATGTCAATGACGTATTGAGGGGTGATGTCTTTTCCTGTGTGTAGAACAATGAGGTTCACCTGATGTTGGTATTTGTCCAAGAAAGGGTATTGTTGTAAACAAGTGTGAGAGGTATCAAGGTTACAGATGAAAAAGGATAAATGAATGTGGGTCCAGGTTTCAAGTCATGGCACAGGTGACAAGCTGTGGGAACAAATTGTCAGGTACTGCATTGAAGCGATGACATGTGAACGATACACAATAGGGGTCGGTTCACTGTATTGGGAAGTCATATGGTCTGTGGTTGACATCTGAAGGTGTGTGCTTTGGCGATGGTCAGATTGGAGGGAACAGTGAAATGTCTTGTGATCGAGGATTGTTCAGAGTATACAAGCAGGTGAGGAATGTTGTCAGATCATCAGAGAGGATAATGGTAGGTACAGGATATGAAAGTGGAAACTATATATCTGGGAATGGAAATTGTCAATTATGTGTTGATATACTGTTGAGGCGGATGTTGGTTTCATCAATGAAGGAAGGTTGCCTTTTCCAGAGGCAAATCATAACAATGTAGAAACCAATCAGGAAGGTGATCGCTATGGCACCAATGATCATCATAGTTATGAACTATTTGGTGAGGATAGCCATTGTGAGTCAGTTTGGGAAGACATTATGTCATACAGCAAAGACAATGAAAGAGATGTCCATTGGCAAGGTGACTATTCGGGTGCAGCAAGGTCATGTGGGGATGTGTCCATGGTTGGTCTGGATTGTTCTAGAAGAAAGGATAAAAAGGAAACAAGAACAAGAATAAACAATGGTGTCCAAAAGAAGACAAAAGGCAAATGAAAATGAAAAAAGGAAGGTGTGGTAATGCAGAATCATCATGGTGGATAATGGAGTTGGAATCAGAGTTGCGGAGTTGCAAAATGTAACACATTGCTTGGTTGAACGAGCATAATGTTTCGGTCCATTGGAGTTACAGATGTTTGAGATGCCGGTAGAAGTGGTACCAGGGTGGGCAGGTAAGGATTATTCTGCTGCAGAATCAGTAATGAGACTAGCAACATGTATTGTTTGTTTCTGAATGATGACATAGGGTAAAGGAGGCTTGATGATGATTGCAAGAGCCCTTCCATCCAAGCGGTGGAGTGGTAGCGAGTGCCTGGTCATGTGACGAGGCTCCCACGGTTCGTTGTAGACAGATCCCTGTCCATAGTCAGTCCCAATCAAGCCTTCCTCGCCAGCTCTCCAGCGAGACTCTCCAGCTAGCCCTTGGAGCGGTACCTCCATACCACTCCAGCGGCTAATGCAGCTTCATATTCTGCATCGAATATAAATGGCGTATCCCCATCATCGACTGCTGATTGCATAGCCACTTGTATAGTGTTGCTATAGTCCAGTTCGGAACCAGTCTGAACCTGGTTCAAACCCCGAACCAAACCCTAAGTTCAGTCTAAGTTCAGCACTTTGGCTGAACTGAACTGCAGGTCCAGTTCTGGGTTCCAGGCCCTTCAGAATTTTCTGAACAGCTTGGAACCAGGTCCAAACCATGAACTCATTCTCTGTAGATACTGAAATGTTTAATTTTTGTGTTTAAATTTTGTTTATGCAATTCCAGGAACTTAGATCATGTGATCTTAAACATGGATGCGAAATGTCGACTCAACAACAATAACAGCAATACTCACAAGGCAAAATGGTAAGCAAACAAATAGTCTTCACTTTACTGACATTTTCTTACACAGAGCAGCATGATGAGGATGGCCAGCAACAGCAGTGGCAGCAGCAGCACCACCAATGCCCACACCAATGCCTGCCCACGCCCATGCCAACACCATGCCCACACCAACACCATGCCCACGATGGGAACAAGGGATGGTAGCAACACAAGGACACAGCAGGGAGTGCTCCCCATATTTTTCTGTGACAGGTTTGCATCCCATACTCCCCCTTGATATCTTCGAAGCAACATATCTCCAACCGCCACAACCTCAATCATATTGACCACCAATCTGATTGCACAACAAGTGATCGCGTTGTGACGGTGAGTTCTGCTGTAGACCCGGAATGGGAATCTACGGAAAGGGTGATCAGCTAAGAAGTGATCAGAGGAGTAAAGTCTTTCTAAGGTGTCTAGTCAATCCAACCCGAATCCAGGGTTCCAGATCAGAGGGGAAGTGAAGGGAGTGGAGTACAAAGACTAATATGGAGACGATACGAAGTGAGGACTAAGAAATAGAACTGAAGGGGAGTGATAACCTGTAATATGATGGGATGTAATATGATCCGGTGTGATATGATACGGTGTAATATGATGGTACATCTTTTATACTACTGGGAGTGATCCTGTGCTGTAGTAACTATGTACTATAAGCGAAGGCTGTAACTGATAGGAGTGGAGTGGAGTGAAGGAATGCTATGTACTAGGAGACGGGAAACATAGATACATGATATATGACTATAAACGTACTGATTCCAAGTCATTAGAGACATTGCAGTGCGTGTAGGAACGATTCCAGAGGTGGAATCCGGAGCGGAATTAATGGAGAGGACCGGAATCGGGCGGAATTGACAATACATGAATGGGAATGGACGGGGACGATGTGGGATATGAAGAGGATTTGGGTCCAGACGGCCCAGAGCCTCTACAGTGTTACAAAAACGAGACTGCGATATAACTATTCCAAAGTCTATAAAGCTCGATGAGCAGCTATGATTCGATTTGAAAAAGTCCATGTCAGAATGATTCAGAATTTCAATTTTAAAAGGGGCGATCTAGTCCTCATGCGAAACACTGTGATTGAAAAGGCACTCAACAGAAAAATGTGCCCCCAGTATTTAGGACCACTTATTGTTGTATCCAGAAACTTCGGTGGAGTATATATCCTGTGTGAATTAGATGGATCAGTGTTGCATCGCCCAGTAGCCATGTTTAGAGTCATTCCATACTTTGCTGGAAAAATGATTGAATTCCCGGATTGCCTACTCGATATCAACACCAAACGACTTTGCAACATGCAGCAATCCAAGAACAGCAGTGATGAAGAGCACGACTCAAACTGCGATGACTCTGACAGCAATACTGACAGCGAAGGCGATGATAACTACTGACGAAACTTTGGTTTTGTAGCAGTTGTATGGCGATCATCTTCACGATGGTAGACCTGTATTCGGCGATGATGATACTTTGTTCAGAGCCATTTACTTTAATTTTTTTCTTATGTTCACACTTTTGGCAACAAGTTTTTTTTACAAGCGATGTAGAAACGATATACATAACAAAAACAACAAAACAAGAATTGTATTGTGAAAGGAGGAGCTCTCGATGCTCCTATCGGTGATTCTACTTCGACATATTCTCCATCTCCCCCAGCATGGATTCCAGCTCGACCACAATTCTTCGATGAGCTTCAGCACAAATGTGAGCTTGCGCAAGCTCCTCTCACAAGACCGCTAATTCCCCCTCTCGAAATTCTCCATCAGTATCATTTGCCTTCCCTTTGAGACCGCATTTCACTATAGAACCCGGATTTGTGACGACGATGTGACCGATAGTCCAGTGACTCCTAGAAACTCCACTTTGAATGTCAATATGGTGACATAGATAATGTTGCAACACATGTTTAGGTCTCCTTGACCATCGTCTGCCCTTGCGAGTAACCCCTTCCCAATAACAACTTCGGTGGTTGTGAACACATTTGGCACAGTGAAGTTCCGAATTATTGATGTTGCATGTGATTTCCTGGCAGACACAGTTATCACACCTCTGTATGTGATCATCAAATGTGGACTAATGTCTGAGAAAATTGTGCTCATCTTTTCTTTCACTGGAAGTAACCCCAGGTTGTCAGCACTTCGCCTCCATTTGAAAAGCCATGAAGGGCTATCTTCTGACACTGGAGACCCAGTAGTCGACTCAATGAGTTGATCGACATAGTCATCGCCAGTTGCTTGAGAAGTACTCAACAGTGCAGGCAATGACATGATGGAAGACAAGCAAGATCAGATAGGTTACCTGATCAGTGATCCATCAACTACGCGATGTGATCTATCATGTGACAAATGTGAGGATTCCAAATTCATTTACCTCACACTTTGGGTGACTTAAAATTGGCCTGTGACACAGTGCAAAAAAGGAAAATAAAAATAAAATAAAAATAATGACTAAAGTTTACAAGTACTATAGCCATTCACTAAACTGGTCACGCTCCTCCTTGAGAGTCTCCATGAATTGCTGGTACAACATCGCCTTCAGTCACATCCATGCGAGCTCCTCCTCTAGCGACAACAGTTCGGCCTCAATCTCCTCGCAACACTTTGACTTAACTTTCCCCTTTTCCTTGGAAAAATGTGACCCAGACTTTGCTGACGAGCTGGGACCACTAGGTGGTTGCTCTCCGATCCAGGCCTTGTCTACAAAGGACTGACAGTGCTTGTCAGGATATCATCGAGGAAGGAATCAGACTACTTACATTCAGGAGGCTCAACCTCCTTTGACCTGCCAACCTTCATGCGTTTTGCCCATGACCTCACCCCTAATTGTCTGACCCCATCCCAGAAACAACCTTTATGATCGTCGATGCATTTGCAACATTTCAAGTCATTATCGCTGTACTCGCATGGTGGATTCATTTTGAAGGCCTTACAACAATCACACTAAGGATCAGAGTTAGTGAACGATGCAAAGAAGAAATCAGAATCGCTTACCTTGCCACACATGGCAAGTAGCACCAAGGGCTTGTCATCATCATTATTGCGATCTTTCCATTTCAAATCTGAGTCCTTCTCAAATTGATCATCTTCGCATTTGCCCTCCTCCTTGTTGACTGGATTCAAAAGTGCATTGAGTGCCTCCTTGATTTGTTTTGCATTGTTTTGATTGTTTTCAAACTTGCGATAAAGGTTAACTTGGTCAAGTTTAATCTTCTCAACTTGATCGGTCTCGACCCACACCTTGATGGCCACTATCTCCTCAGAGAGACATGGTTGATCGGCCTCGTGATGTCATTGTTCCTCCTCTTCTTTGACCTTCATCTTTGTGGCCTCGCATGCTTCAACCGCTTTTAATAGAGTCAGCATCAAGAACGAGCCACCCCAACTCACCCAGCCTTCCTCGGACACCTCCTTGAATACCCCATGAGCATCCTCAACCCACTTGCTAACCACCAGATCAGCCTCTTTGCCCCAAGTCTTGGTAACTTCACAGTATTGCATCTAGACCAACAGAGTATTTAGTATGGAACTGAAGAATGAAAGAACTTACGATGGCCTTGACAAATTTTCACCCCCAGCCCTTGAGCTCAGGCTTCTCCATGAACGATTCCCTCAGGATTGAGTCGATGAGATTTGCGAGTTTGTCCTTGAAGGCAGCATACACGTTGATGGTAGAAGTCATTTGGCAATCGAGTATTGGTTCGATGGAGTGGTGGCAATGGTGATGTAAGGAAGCAGAAGAGATTCTAGAGAAGTTCTCACAACTCGCACATTATGTGTCAAGAAGGTCATGTGATCTGATCACATGTGGATTGACTGAGGACAGTCAAGATTTCAGTATTGGGCAAGATGATATATACGCTGACTACTGAATCAATGAATTGAACAGGTTCTAGCTATCCTTCGAAACGAGCCCAACTTGCTGCAACCTTGCAATGGCTCACAACCACTAGTATGACCTTGTGATTGTATCGTGATCGTCTCCAATGAAATCACAGACCACGATAGAGAAGCCCTCGAATATTGAGCCCCTGACTCTTGCATAATCGTTCACCTTTCATACAGCAATCCCCCATTTCATCTTAGATAGGCTAACTCAATTAGAACACTTATTCCCTTTCTCTCACCAAACTCCTTTGTTCTCCCTTTGTGATGAGATCATCTTCATCCTCCTTTCAGCACCCTTTTTTGGCTACATTTTCATGTGATTCCTACTCATTCCTTTCTTTCAACTCCTATTAGACTAGGTTTCCCTTCTTTCCATGACCTTTAACTCCACCTCTGATCTCTGACTGTCATTGTATAAATACCTGTGTAGATTACGCTTAACCACAGCACTCGAGCATGTAGTTCCTCCCCCTCCCACTTCATTATATCTCCCTCGAAGTCATTGTGACATTACTTTCTTCAAGTTTGACCATTGCCTACTTAAGTTCCATTACCTCGATCCTCTATCACTGTCATGACTTTTATTGCTAAGTTGCACCATCAATCGCAATTGTCGTGAGACTCGTAGAAGCTACTTACTTCACTTACTCGCAATTACACCAGTTGTAGAGTGTTGGTTTAGTGCTCAGCACCTCAACTAGCATATCAATGATCAGCAGGATATGCCCATGTGATGGACTAGGCAGTAAAAACCATACTACCTGTCTTCCGTGGGCCATTGGTGACAGGCCATTGGCAATCTGGGCAATTAGTGGGATACAGCTGGGTGATGGACAGGTGACAAGTAGGAAATGAGTGGGTGACAAGTGGGCAACAAATAGGTGACAAGTGGGATTTAACTTTAAGCTCAGTTGGATATAAAATCTGTTGCGATGTTTAAGCAGCCTTTGAACTTAATATTTTGTAATCTATTTGGGGTTTGTCAAAATTTTAAATGGGATAATCCATTTTACCTGGGTTTGTTTTTAAAATTTACATGGATTTTGAATACTTGAGCAAAGTTTAACTTTTTGGGTGACCCAAATCCATAATGAGGATATACATTTAGATGATTGCAAGTTCCAATTCCAAACATTTTATTCACAATAAGCTTCTAAATCTCCAATATATATAAACAATTAGCAGTAGTTGATTGTTTAACAGAATATTATATTTTAATCACTTTCAAATTCACTTCAAATAGTGATACAGCCAAAGTGTAAGAGTGCCAATTCTCACTATAAATCATTGCCCAGGCTAGTTTCTGAGTCAGAAACTTTTCATTTGCTTCCTTCAGGTCCCAGCCTGGATTTCCCTGGATGGCTTTCTGACTTTTGGTTAGAAGCCTGGGCTGCCTTATAAGTACAACCATCTCTATATTGGGTGAGTTCTCACGGAGATGCTGAGTTTGAAATATGAAGGCACCCTCTTATACAGGTCATACAGGTGCACATGTTGGTGTCTGTGTATCGATCATCGGTGTGTTGTACTGGTTCATGTGTGTGTGGCTACCAGGGAGAAACAGGTACAGAATGTGAAAGCAGTGGATATGTCATCAATTGACAAGTTTATAATTTGACTAACTATTAAATTCTCAATAGAGTCAACTGTAAACATGATTAGAGGTGGAATTTTGTTAAATGCAATAAATTTAGTAATCTCTCCCCAACACAATTGACATTTGTGCTGTTGTCTATTAACTATGATTTGAGCAAGACATTCTGAGATTGTTCCAGAAAATGAATATGAACAATGAAAGATGGCATCACATCTATCATTTTCCAGAATGGTTATGTTTTCACAATTCATACATTTAAGACAAGTTGAAGTCATTGGTTCATTTGTTTTCATTATATAATGGGCCAAATCACTTATGGCAATGCCAACTTGACCATAAGGAAATATTTCGGGTTTATCTTGATGCAATAAATGTCTGATTGTATTTCTAACTGTTTCTAAATCTGTTGTGTTATTCTTTGATCATTTGAATCCTAAGCTCAAAATCTTTAATATTTCATTGATGCTATTGAATCTTTTTTTCCAACTTAATGGATCTTCATTCCATATTGCTAGTAATATTGTAAAGAGTGAATCATAAGCACAGCTCCAATCTTGCGCATCCCATATAAACCCTTTTGGTTCATTTACGAGTCCCTATAAGGGAATCATTCTATATGGCAGATTTTTCAACTCAGGGTCACACTCTAATTTGCCAAGCCATGGGAACAAAATTTCCAAACTGTGGGAACAATTTTGAAGCCCTGGGAATAACTATGAAACCGTGTGACTTGGCGGAGTTGAGTGTGAGAATTTGTTGTCCCAATCAGCAAGAACAATAAGGCAGCCAGATCACAGCAGCCAAATTGGAAATAGGTAGTGTTATATTTTGTTGGTATTGCAATTGCAATCAGTGTCTTATAATAATCACAGGCATTGGTAATGCAATGTGCCATGAATGAAAAATATGTAAGTGCTATCTGTCATGTAGCTACATCTACTGTGTGTATTAGAATCGTTGATAATGAAAAGAGTGACTATTTGTCAAACAGGTCCAAAGGCGTTTGAAGTGTTTGGTCAGTGTCCCAGCCTCAAACTTGGGCATTTCCCATGCACAAACATCAGTACCAACAACGTATTAGATGTATCTGTAATGTAGATGCATGTACAATGTGCATTACAATTATTGACAACAAGCAGTGACTATTTGTCACACAGGCCCAAATGTGTTTGGTGTGTTCGGTAAAGTGTTCAGTGAGTGTCCCAGCCCACACCTGTAATACAGCGTATTGTTTCCATGAAACATAGGTCAGCCGAGATGGACAATTCCCACTTGAAGTGGGCCAGCCAACCTCGGCTGACCAATATCTTTTCCCAAGGCAGATGGCTTGGCCGAGGCATACAGCTGGCCACCCCAAGTGGGTTGGCCAACCAGGGGATATTTTGCCCAACTGGGTGGGGGTTTCAGCTTTCCATCAGACATGGGTTGGCCGGCCATCTGCCATATATTGGCTGGCCACCAGGCATGGGTTGGCAGACCAGTAGGAATATTTTGGCTGGCCATCTGGCATGGGTTGGCCGACCCAACTGGATATTGGCTGGCCATCAGACATGGGTTGGCTGACACAGATGGATATATTGGCTGGCCATTAGGCATGGGTTGGCTGACCCATTGGAATATATTGGCTGACCACCAAGCATGGGTTGGCCGACCCAACTGGATATATTGGCTGCCCATCAGACATGGGTTGGCCGACCATCTTGCATACATCAGCTGGCCATTAGGCATGGGTTGGCCGACCAGTAGGGATATTTTGGCTGGCCACCAGGCATGGGTTGGCCGACCAGTAGGGATATTTTGGCAGGCCATCCAGCATGGGTTGGCCAACCCAACTGGATATATTGGCTGGCCATTAGGCATGGGTTGGCCGACAAAGCTGGATATATTGGCTGGCCATTAGGCATGGGTTGGCCGACCAGTAGGGATATTTTGGCTGGCCATCCAGCATGGGTTGGTGTTAGAGGCGTGCAACTCCGGAAGGATCGGAGTTCTTCGGAGGAGCGGAGACGTCAACTCTTGAAGTAGGTTCACTACTTCCTTAAGTCGTATTGAGAAGACGTGGATGGAGCGGAGTTAGTCCGGAGTTCCGGACTAAGTATTAAGATAACTAATGAGCTTAAGGGAAAGCCTTAAGTTTGAGAGTGGGTAAGAAATAAGGAACTCAAGTTGATTTTCTGAACGGAGTTACAGGACATTGTAGTTCTAGTTTATATACTTGGTAGACTAATTGTCATGTCCTTGGAGACGTGAAGACAATATGAACTCCGGAAAGAGGACCGGAGTTCGGAAGAAAATAAAAGGGATAAAAGGTTGCTATGTACGGTGACAAGTAAACAAAGGGGAGGAAGAGAAAAGGAGGTCGGAGTAAACGGAGATGGGGAAGAATAGTAATTAACAAGAGAAGAACAATAACGTACGCGAGAAGATAAGATAAGATAAGATAAGATAAGTCGGCGGAAAAGTCCGGAGCGGAGTTCGTCGGAATCCGGCGGAGCTGCATGGGATATGACAGTATCTCCCCCTTAGCGTCGAACCCTTGAGACGCCTGTGGAACAAAGGGAGAACCGTAGCGGAGTTCAAAGCGGAGGGCCCATGGTATAAAACAAACTCCTGGCCAGGAGACAACCCAAAAAATGTCGTCCTCGCAATTATCGTCCTCGCAAGAGATAGCCGCGCGCATCAAGGAGATGGAGCGTGAATTCGCCGAAATGAGGGCGAAAGAGGAGGCAGAAGAACGGAGAAAAGCGGAGGACGAGAGGAAGAAAGCGGAGGAGGAGAGGAGACAGAAGATCCAGGCGGAGGCGATGAAAAGGGTGGAGGAGGAAATGAAGAAGAAAACGGCGGCGGAGGAGGAGAAAAAGAAAGTGGAGGTGACGGAGGAGGGGCCCTCAAGTGCGGAGAAGGGGAAGAGAAAAAGAGACGGGTAAGCAAAGGCACATAAATGAAAGACCAGAGTTGACTATAGAAGCAGGGCCGTACAATGCAAGGCGTGCGCGGAACGCCGGGAAAACTGCGTGTGGCCCGCGTCCGGAAAGGCGCGGAGTTGCGATGCATGCAAGAAGAGAAAAGCGCGATGCGAGGTAGATGGTGAAGAGGGTGGAGTGAAGAAGAAAAAGAAAAAGGAGGAAAAGGAGGAATCCGGATCGGAGTACCGCGGAGTGGAGCCCGCGGTAAAGAAACCGCTGACGAGGACGGAGCAGCTTCTTCACAAGCTGCTCCGGGCGACAGAAGAAAACACGGCGATGTTGGGACGGGTCGCGGAGGCATGCGAGGGGGTATGGGACACCGTGGAGGATCTCCGCGAACATGCGGCTCAATGGGCCGACCATCTGAGGAACTTAGAGTTCCTCAGAGATAATTCATACGAGCTCCGGAAGTACACTCCGGAGTCCGAGGACATCGCGCCGGAGGAGACGGAAACGGAGTGGGAAGAGGGGGATTTTTTGGGGAAAGGAGGAAACCTTGAAAATAGTCCGCGAAAATCGTAATTAGACAGAATTAATAGGACGGGCCCGGTTTCGAAGGATAAGCGGAGTGAAAGTCCGAAACAAGCTCAGTAGCATGTCCAAGTTCGGAGGCCAAGATCCAAGAAGTTTCTTCGTCAGTGCCTTCGTAGCCCTCCCAACGTACAAGGTACAGTAGCTTGCAAGCACGACGGCGGTTGTCGATCTTGGAATCGAGTATTTCGGAGATCTCAAACTCCGGTTCTCCGTTGACAACGATTGGAGGAGGCAGAGGTTGGACACGGTTAGGAATGGTATTCGGAGTCGCCGGTTCGAGCTGAGAGACATGATAGACCGGGTGAACAGAGCGGAGAGCCTCCGGAAGACGGAGGGTATATGAGTGAGTACCGGCCTTAGCAATAACTTCAAAAGGCCCCAAGTTCTTCTCAGAAAGTTTCTTGGAGGGTCTAGTAGTCCGGAAATGCTCAGCTTTGACGTAGACGGAATCCGAAACCTTGAAGTTCGGAGGCGGAGCGCGCTTCAAGTCCGCGTAGTGTTGATAACGTTGTTGTGCCTCAGAGATGGTTTGTCGAAGTTGTTGATGTAACTCATCGAGGTCCACAGCGAATTTTCGTGCGTGGGCGGAGGAGAGGTCGCGCTCCGGGTGAACGGAAAGGTTAGGGTGGTAACCTTTATTGGCAAAGAAAGGAGAAACTCCGGTAGTGGCGTTTGGAGCGTTGTTGTAAGCAAATTCCGCAAGAGGAAGGAGGGACGACCAATTATCTTGCTGATAATTGCAATAAACGCGGAGATATTGCTCAAGGGTTTGATTGACGCGTTCCGTTTGGCCATCGCCTTCAGGATGATAACCGGAGGTAAAGTGGAGTTTCATGTCGAGGGCCTTTCCGAGAGACCGGAAAAAATGGGAAACAAATTCCGTGCCTCTATCGGAGGTGACGTGACTAGGAACTCCGTGCTTAGAAAAAACGTGAATAAGGAAAAGATGTGCGAGTTGGGGGGAAGTAATCGTATCGTAAGTTGGAATAAAGATCCCTTGCTTGGAAAGACGGTCAACCACAACTAGGATGGCCGTAAATCCTTCGGAGTCCGGAAGTTGTTCGATGAAATCCATGGAAATTGAATTCCATGGTTTCTCCGGAATAGGGAGCTGCTTAAGCAATCCGTAAGGACGATGCCGAGGGGTTTTGGATCTCGCGCAGGTTGTGCAAGACTTGCAGTAATCACGGACAAAAGTCCGGAGTCCGGGCCAGGTGTATTCCCGCCGGATGATTTCGAGAGTCTTATTTTGCCCGAAGTGTCCTGCAGTAGGATGATCATGTTTGGAACGCAAAATCCGGAGTCGTAGGTCATTGACATCGGGGACATAGATACGATTATCGAGGCGTAGAAAACCTAAATCGTCGATAGACCATCGAGGATCTGGGCCGGAGGTGGTACGGGAAACATGTCCGGAGGCAATAGGATCAACCTGTAGTCCGGAGATGATATCGGAGTGAAGGGAATCGACGTCTATGGTGAATCCGGCGCCAAGGACTACATCTTCGAGGGAAGTCGCTCGGAGGGACGAAGCCAATTGTTCCGGCCCAAAAACAGGGCGGAAATTGTGAGGATTGGCTTTGGCGTAGTCGCTATCTCCCCCTTTAGCGTAGATGTCCCAGCGTCGAGTAAGGGTATCGGGCTTAGTGCCAAGCTTGCCTGGGCGAAAGCGGATAACAAAGTTGAAGCGGGAAAGGAACTCCGACCAGCGGGCTTGACGGCGGGTAAGCAAGCGGACGGTGGAGAAGTACTCCAAATTTTTGTGATCGGTGATAACGTCGACCGGAGTAGCAGTACCTTCCAAATAATGCCGCCAGGCAGTGAAAGCGTCGAAGATGGCAAGGAGTTCCTTGTCATGGGTATCGTAGTTCAACTCCGAGTCCGAAAGGGTACGAGACCGGAAAGCAACCGGATGAATTTCACCGTCAGGATGGCGTACGGAGAGAATGGAAGCAACAGCGTAATCGGAAGCATCAGTCTCCACCAGAGTGTCAAACTCGGGTGACCAATGGGAAAGGATTGGGGCGGAAATGAAAGCGGATTTCAAGTCATTGAAGGCGGAACGACACTTATCATCGAAATTCCATTGTAACCCTTTACGAGTGAGCCGGGTAAGTGGAATAGTGATGGAGGAATAGTCCGGAATGAAACGCCGGTAAAAATTGGCGAATCCAAGGAAGGATTGAACATCTTTGATCTTCCGGGGTTCGGGCCAATCCTGGATAGTTTGGACCTTGGCAGGATCCATAGAAAGGCCTTGGGGGGAAAGAATGTAACCCAAGTATTCCACCGTGTCAACGCCAAAAGAGCACTTCTCGGCGTTGGCATAGAGGCCGTGTTTCCGGAGTCGTCGGAGGACCTCGCGGACATGGTCTACATGATCAGCGGGGTCATCGGAATAGATGAGGATGTCGTCAAGGTAAACAATGACAGAGACGTCAAGGAGGTCGGAAAAAATATCGTTGACGAAGTGTTGGAAGGCCGCCGGGGCGTTAGTAAGACCTTCCGGAATTACCAACCATTCAAACGAGCCATAGCGAGTGCGGAAAGCTGTTTTCCACTCATCACCTTCGGCAATCCGGACTAAATGGTAGGCGTGTTTAAGGTCGATTTTAGTGTAAATGCGCGCAGTCCGGGGAGCGTCGAGAAGGTCCGCCGTAAGAGGGATAGGATAGCGGTCCTTCCTCGTGATACGATTGAGTCCTCGGAAATCTACGCAAAGTCGAAGACTTCCATTTTTCTTCCGAGAGAAAAGAATGGGAGCTCCGCAGGGAGAACGGGAGGAGCGGACGAAACCCGCCCGGAGATTCTTGTCAAGGAATTCCCGAAGGGTCTCGAGCTCTAAGGGTGAAATAGAGTAAATCGGGCCAAAAGGAGGTTTTGCACCATCCTCCAAATTAATTTTGAGGTCGTAAGGACGGTGTTCAGGGAGGTTCCAAGCCTTCGTTTTGCTAAAGACGTCAGTGAATTCGTGATACTCTTCAGGGATATTGTGAAGGTCCACAGAGGGTTCGGAGGACTCCGGAGGGCCGTAGCTTGCAGAGCGACCGGTGGCGTCAGGTAATCGGACTTCCATACGGAAGACCTGAGTGCCGGGTACTTTGCAACCACGCAAAAAGGCTTGAGCGCTGACAAAGGAGATGTCAGGCTTCGAGGCAGATGGTGAAGAAGGTTCAGGCGGAGCAGACGGAGAGGACGGAGGGGACGGAGGTCGTACTGGAGGGTCCGGAAGTGGTGCCTCACTAGGCACCGGAGTCGACAACGGAGGCGCGGAATCAGAAGAACGGAATTTAACGCTATGCTCGACCCAGTCAATCAACGGATTGTATTTGGCGAGCCAGCTATATCCAAGAACTGCGGAAACAGACGGATCCAACGGAGTGACCAAAAATTCTAAGATTAGAATTTCACCAGTAGAAAAACGGACAGAGATAGATACACATTTGTCGATGATTCCACCGGAGGAACCATCAAACAAGCGGAGGCGTTTCGGAGCAGTAGGAAAAATAGGAAGATTGTGAAGGGAACAAAATTCCGGGTCAATGAAACAATGCGTCGATCCACAATCCACAAGGGTAACGATAAGCGTAGTAGAATGATAAAGAGAAATCGTCAAGGAATCGTTAGAAAGAGCGGACGCGTTGAGTTTTACTTCCGGTAGCGCACAGTCAGGTTCAACGCAGCCTACATCCTGTGCCGGAGTATGCAGACTGCTCTCTATTTTTCCGGCTCCTCTAGAGAATCGGAACTAGAGACCGGAGGTGCGGAGGAAGTGGAGGCGGCGCGGGCGGCAACGCGAGTGGACGAATATTTGGCCTTGGTGCAATCCTTGGCCATGTGTCCGGCTCCTCCGCATATAATGCAGAGTTTATTGTCGATGCGGCGTTGACGTTCCGCGGGCTTGAGTTTACCATCCTTGCCTAGCTTGTCGGCGTAGACAGGAGGGGTTTTCGGAGTGGTGGAGGAGGTACTACCGGAGTTGGTAGTTTTGGCAGGGGACTTCTTCTCAGAAGCTTTTTCGGTTGAAGACTTGGCCTCGGAAGTAGAGGCTTTAGCAGAAGAGGATCCCGAAGCGTGGGAAATCTCCGATTTCCGCTTTCAATACCGGGCGTCAAGGAGTTGAGCCTTATCCTTCAGCTCGTAGAGGTTCTTTGGTTTCTCGGATTGGGCAAGTTGATCTTTGAGGCGATCCGGAAGTCCTCGGTAAAAAGAATGCCGTAAGGCACCGATGTCCCAGCCAGTCTGCGTAGCGAGACGATTGAAGTTGACGATATACTTCGCAATTCGTTGGTTATCCTTCATTACAAGGTTTTCCAACTCGCTCTCGGCGCTACCTTTAGGGTCCAGAGGTCCGAAATTATTCTGCAACTCCGTGCAGAAATCTCCGTAATCGGACATGAAGTCCGGCGGATAGGTATCGATATCTGGGTTCTCCAAAAGGTAAGGCTCGAACCACGCAAGTGCGATTCCTTTGAGGTAGGAGAGGGCGAAGTTGACTTTGGCGCCGTCCGTTTGGAAAGCGGTTGGTCGATCATTGAAATTCAGTTGACACTGAACCAGGAAAGGGCGGAGTTTTGTCGGATCGGAGGCGTCAAACGTGTCCGGTTCTCGGACTTTGGTGCGTTGCTTGTCGTCTCCTTTGTTTCGGAGAGTAGTGGCTAGAAGAGCGATGGCCTCAGCAAGGTTGGTATCATCGCGATTAGGATTGCCCGGTCCGAGAGGATTGTTCTCTTCGAAGACTGGGCGCGGAAACGGTTCGTGTCTCGGAGTGTGAGTTTCTTCTAACGGAGAGACCGGGGTTATCGTTGGGCGTTGGGATGAGGTGTTTGCCAGTCGTGTAAGTCGATAACGTGTGGGGGTTCTTCGTTGGGAGAAGCCTTGGAAAGACATGATCAAATTTAAAGGGAATACGACTCAAGAGTTGTTCAGAAAATACTGTTAGAGGCGTGCAACTCCGGAAGGATCGGAGTTCTTCGGAGGAGCGGAGACGTCAACTCTTGAAGTAGGTTCACTACTTCCTTAAGTCGTATTGAGAAGACGTGGACGGAGCGGAGTTAGTCCGGAGTTCCGGACTAAGTATTAAGATAACTAATGAGCTTAAGGGAAAGCCTTAAGTTTGAGAGTGGGTAAGAAATAAGGAACTCAAGTTGATTTTCTGAACGGAGTTACAGGACATTGTAGTTCTAGTTTATATACTTGGTAGACTAATTGTCATGTCCTTGGAGACGTGAAGACAATATGAACTCCGGAAAGAGGACCGGAGTTCGGAAGAAAATAAAAGGGATAAAAGGTTGCTATGTACGGTGACAAGTAAACAAAGGGGAGGAAGAAAAAAGGAGGTCGGAGTAAACGGAGATGGGGAAGAATAGTAATTAACAAGAGAAGAACAATAACGTACGCGAGAAGATAAGATAAGATAAGATAAGATAAGTCGGCGGAAAAGTCCGGAGCGGAGTTCGTCGGAATCCGGCGGAGCTGCATGGGATATGACAGTTGGCTGACCCAACCGGATATATTGGCTGGCCATTAGGCATGGGTTGGCCAACCAGTTGGGATATTTTGGCTGGCCATCCAGCATGAGTTGGCCGACCCAACTGGATATATTGGCTGGCCATTAGGCATGGGTTGGCCGACACAGCTGGATATATTGGCTGGCCATTAGGCATGGGTTGGCCAACCCACTGCCATATGTTGGCTGGCCATCAGGCATGGGTTGGCCGACCCACTTGCATATTTGGCTGGCCAGGAAGCCTGGATTGGTGGACTCTCTGGCTTATCTTGGCTGGCCATCAGGCCTGGGTTGGCTGACCCACTTACACATTTTGGCTGGCCATCAGGCATGGGTTGGCCAACCCACTGGCATATATGGGCTTGCCATCAAGCATGGGTTGGCCAACCCTCTAGCCTATATTGGCTCCCTATCAGGCATGGGCTGGGGCATTGGTTGGCTGACTAGCAGAGAAATGTGGTTGACCAGCAGAGATGGGTTGGCTGATGCATTGGCTGGCCAGTTAGCATGCGTTGATCAACAGCAATGGGTACGTTGGCTAGTCAACCAATAGTGTTTGGCCTACCATGGAACAGCATCTTGTGGGAATATGTTTTTACCAGAAAATGTTTTGCTCAGCCAGCACAAGCTGGTTTTCACAGAGGTGGGTGGTCATTTCACCTAGCCATTAGGTATGACAAGCAATCTGAGAGATTTATCTTGTCTGGTCACATGCTCCAATTTTACAACAACCAATTACATGAAAAGTGGCTGGTTCAATCAAGTAATGTACTCACATATTTTCATCTTGAGAAGATATCTGAATATTATATTTGTGCACCTCCAAACTTCCTCCCAGTGACTTAGGGTTAGGGTTAGCAGCGATAAAAATTAATAAATAGGCCCACAGTGATTTACATTACATCCACTAAAGTACAACAATGTGAAATCACACATTTAAGTGTGAAAAGAATACTATGAAGAAAATACAGTTGCAAAGAAAAGTCATTCAGTCTCAATCTCAAAGGAGGAGCTCTTCTCCTTCTTGATCAAGACTGATTGACAAGAGAAGTAATGTCAAAATTTTTGCAAACACAGAACAAACCAACCATGAAAATACAAATGAAACACAATACAAGAAATTGAGACAAGTAAAACACATCACCTGTTGATACAATGTCAATAATACAAGGATTAATAATGAAAATGAGACTTACCCAATAAATTCTTGTCAATGCCACCAGGCCCGCTACAAGTAGGTTGCCTAGCCAGGAACTCAGGTGGATTCACCCTCCCTGAATTCCTAATCGAAGACCCATGGTGGCAAGCGCTCATTGCTGAGGACCCACCACCGATGGTTGGGCATGCAGAGATACCACAATATTCACTAAAAAGTAATCCTTGAAAAGAGTATTGTTAGTAATCAGCTAACAGAAATCCCTTATCTGAATGCAAACATGACAAAGACAATACCTGACTCCGGAAAAAGCAACAGTAAATGTAGCCCTGTGAACTAAACAGCAAATCCAAAGGAAATCAGATACCTGTCATGCCAATAACACTCCAGAATCTCTGGTTGTTGCCCGGTACAACAGCCAATGATCCTGTAGTGTTATCAAAGGTGGCAGTGGTGGTGGTGAGGTAAGAAGAAATTTTCAACCGCGTTTGATGGGCTTGTAGTTATTTGGTCTTGTAGTTGTTTGTTCATGTGACCCGACGCATTGTTTTGACGGTCACACATGTGTCACAATATAGAATGTCATGTCTGGGCGCCCAGACACCTGACCTTCCCACACTACCAGCCTTATAAGGCTGGTTGAACACGTGTCTCAACCAGCCTTATAAGGCTGAAAAGCGTTATTTCCCAACACTGGTGTAGTAGGAGGTCACGTGATAGGATCCCACGGTTCGTAGGATTACATAGTAGAGTACACTTGTTTGTAGAGACTGAGCTTATCATACCATGATGTTCACCCCATGACACCCTGAGTGGGCTCCCCTGCCCACTCCACTGGGCATAAACCTTGCCCCAATACTACCCTTTGTACTAAGTCATAGATAGCATTCTAAATACAGTAAATACCTGTTCGGGTAACACTTCTGATGTCAGGAACAAGGGCGCTGATGGCCCGGAACTTTCCTGTCACCGTTGCCACAGCCCTGCCCATCACAACAGGGTTCCTTGCTCATCGTCGGCGACGATGAGCTCAACTAATTCCTCATCCCGCCGTTTCTTTCCTTAGATTTTTGCATATGTCATGTATTAGTACTACTACATGATATCTAGAGACTAATATACATGAAAAAAAGCGAAATAAATGAGAAATAAAAGAAATATAAAATAGGGATACATGGGGTGCTGGAACTGAATTGGTGGGTACTCACCTTCACAGAGGGGTCGGACTTGGTCCACCCTTGATGAGGAAGGGCCCCAGGGGGTGGGTAAGGAGTGGGGAGTATGCTGGGGGTCAGGGAAGGGGAGCCTGGGAAGGGGTCAGCAATGGGTGGTGGGGAAGAGGTAGGGATGCGATTTCAGTGGGGGAAAAGGATATGGGATGGATGGAGGAGGGTTTCCAGCTCCGAACGAGCGGCAGGAAGGGGTCAGTATGTGGGAGGAAAGGCAGGAGGGGGGGGGGTACTTACCTACGCCATTAAGGCCCCCCACAGCCGTCCCTGTATTCCACTGTTAATAAAAACACTGGGGACATCATCCTCAATGTCCCCAGCGGCCCCATCGTGGTTTTCGCTGTCCCGATTGGTCCCGTCATCGAGTTGCGCGAGGGTGGTGATGGCGGCAGTTGTGGCGACTATACCTCGACAACGATGGCGCCGTTGACGACGCCATCGCCGTGGGCAACATTCTACATCGCCTTTGTCGTGTTCGTTGCTGTGCGCCCACGCCACTGCCGCTAGTTCCGATGTTCGAGGCCGTTGGTTGAAAACGGCGGGGGCACCCCTACTTGGTTTTGAGGGAGTCCAGAGGGATGCGCTTAATGCGAATCGTTGCCGACGTCGTCCTCCTCCTCGTTTCTGTCAATATATCCAGTTGGGTCGGCCAACCCATGCTTGGTGGTCAGCCAATATATTCCAATAGGTCAGCCAACCCATGCCTAATGGCCAGCCAATATATCCAGCTGTGTCGGCCAACCCATGTCTGATGGCCAGCCAATATCCAGTTGGGTCAGCCAACCCATGCCAGATGGCCTGCCAAAATATTCCTACTGGTCGGCCAACCCATGCCTGGTGGCCAGCCAATATATGGCTAGTGTATTGCACGGGTACGGGTAAACCCGCGGGTTTTGCCGCGGGTACAGCCACAGGTGCGGGTATGGGTACAGCAATTTGTACCCATGCGATTACCCGTACCCGCGACAGGTAACCCATGTACCCGTGACATTCAGTCACACGAATGACGTGTCGGGTTCAACCGCAACCGCAACAATCCAACGGGGCACGACAACAAGATGATAGAAGACCACGGTGACGAAGACCACGACGATGGCAACGGAGAGGATGGCCGGGAGGGTGGTGCGCCCACCTACCGGCCCAGGTACATATTCAGATTCTACTTCCATTGACATGGACTAATTCCATACACACCCTGACACGTCAACTGATGCGTCGTCATCGTTCGCGATGTAACAGACACCAATAAGGACAACAAGGCTCAAGACTCATCCCAGGCCCCACCATACCTCGCGAACACGCCCTGACGCGTCAACTGATGCGTCGACGTCATTCGCGAGGTAACAGGCACCAAGCAGGACAACAGGGCTCAAGACTTATCCAAGGCCCCTGCATACCGGTCGGCAATGGGCCAGAGCGCCCGAAGACATCCACCCCCGTTCACCTTGCGTCCATGCCAAGTGAAGAAAGACCGGGGGTGTAGTGCACCCACTCCCCGGTCGCCAGGTGAGTTTCTCACTGGCAATTCCACCAGCCCACGCATCCACTAGCCCACACGTCCACCAGCCCACGCATCCACCAGCCCAGGCATCCACTGGCCCAGGGGTCCAACCACGCAATCACCCCGGCTTGGCACCCACCACCCACCAACTACGCTGCACCGGGCCTGCACCCATCCCACCTCACGCTCACACAGCGTGTGTCAATTGACACATGTCCGGTGTCGCGAGGTCAAAGGGCTGCATGTCCGGTGTCGCGAGTGTGAGACCCGCGGGTTACCCGCTACGGGTATGGGTACGGGTCGGGTATGGGTAGGAAAAAAAAGACCCGGCACAAAACCCGTACCCGCGGTGACGGGTACGGGTATTCATGGGTATGGGTACGGGTATCCCCAAAAGTACATGGGGGTTACCCGTGCAATACACTATATATGGCAGATGGTCGGCCAACCCATGTCTGATGGCAAGCTGAAACCCCCACCCAGTTGGGCAAAATATCCCCTGGTTGGCCAACCCACTTGGGGTGGCCAGCTGTATGCCTTGGCCAAGCCATCTGCCTTGGGAAAAGATATTGGTCGGCCGAGGTCGGCTGGCCCACTTCAAGTGGGAATTGTCCATCTCGGCTGACCCACGTTTCATGGAAACAATACGCTGTAAGGTGTGGACGATGACCCTGTTGACCAAGTGCAACAAACATTTGGTGATCAAGTTCGAGTCAACATTATTAAACAGTAAGCTTCTATGATTTTTTCAATGCTACTCCTTTATATTGGAATAGGTACCAGCGTGCAAAGAGACCCCAGCGGCGACAAGACCACCATACTCATGTTGCACGTAACCGCTCAGCTCATCAGGCCTGGAACAAACAAATGATGGAACTCGTGACATCTTTTTTATGTTGGAAATATGCAGTGTCATTGGAAAATGCTTCATGTATGCCGTCTTGTGATCATAGCTTTGAGGTGACAGCTCTCAGCATTTGACTAGGAGGTGAAGTTCCAACAGTACTATACTAAATATTATTTATTGAGACGCATGCAGAATTTACTACTAGAAAATTGATGCCACAATGTACTGATGAATCAGCAAATGCTGCACTCATTCATGCTGGCCTTCTGGGATGTTCTCCTGTTCAACCCACCATCGCCATCTCACTCGAGTGCCTTGAAGTATATCACCAAATCTGATGCTGACAGTCTTCCTTCAGCACACAGGCGATGGCAAAGATATTATGTACATTGCACAATGTGAGTGTACCTGTTGATCTGCCATGCTTCAACATGTAAGTTTTATTTCAGGTTACCTATTTTTGGGTATTCCAAGATCAACTTTCTATTGCATTTGACGTATTCTTGAATATCATGCGTTGCATAAATAACAAAGTGGAGACTGCACTGGGCCATGACAGGGACTGGAAGCTTTGGTTTGGCTGCCCACCATGCAGCTATGAGGTGTGTGCTTTCTTCTTGCCATGGTATTTAGTAACATTGCAAGATAGTTACCAGATGACCCTAAGCTCGACCCTTCACGCCTTCTTGCATTCAATGGCAACAGTTCAGCCAAGCGTCTTGATGGAGGGGGTCATGCTGATGAGTGTGTCTTTGAAAGCCACTATCTGATCCTGCACACAAAGGTCAAAAGTTTCAAAGATGTTTCGGTCTGTCCTGGAAAACAGGCAAATCCAAAACAACAAATGGAATCACAGACATTTGGATATGAAGAGACACCATGCACGAAGAACTGGACAACTGCTAATAGTGTTACCGAGGATACAACTGCGGTGTTTGAACAGATGGGGATATTTATCAGTGCATGTCGCCATGGCATCGTCAAAACATTGGTTGAGATACGTCACAGTGGTGAACTGTAAGGACACAATATTCACAGCTCAGACAACCATTAACTTACTGGTCTTTGAACAGTTCAAAATATGCTCTTGCAACAGTTGACAAACTGCTCGACATCTTTGGTGCAGACCAGGGGGTTGGTTATGACATTGGCTGCGCCTTCAGGTCTACCATAGCATCAAGTTCCATTTGTGAGAAGGTGGAGATTCAAAGGCTTATCTTGGTTGTCAACACTTTCCATGGCCATGCACATAACCGATTATGCCAACTTCACCATCACCCACTGTATCTATCAGGCTTCGGCTTAGAGGACCTTGAAACATGCAAGCAAGTTTTCTCATCTTCCAACTCTGTTACACATATTATTCGTCACTCTTCATACTTTCATTGGTTGCAATTTCTCGACCTTCACTTTGACCAATGGGATATGGATAAGTACCTCAAACTTAGTGAGTATATTTTAATTCAATATTACATTTCAACTAATTTCCATCAGGCAAATTTCTCTATGACAACCTCCAGCAAGCACTCTTGATTATTTCCAAGTACACCTCTGAAGTTGAGCAATTCAAGACCCTCCGTGGCTTCAGTAATGACGATTTTGAGGCATGGCGAACTGAAGAGTTAGAGTGTCTCAGAGACCTTGGAAAAGAGCCAGAATATGATGTACTGGCAATCGCTTACATCGAAGCATTGCAAGCTTTGCAGAGTGCACAGTGAGTGGACCTTGTTCGAACCCCTCAAGTACTGTTTAACAGCCATGTTTCACCATTTCAGAGATCATTATGAGGCTGTTACAACCCCGAATTTTGTTATATACACCGCAGATGATTTTTCAACCAATCAAGGCCTTCAACAAGGGAGCCAGGCAACGGCCAGGGCTCATGAAGCAGAACAGAGGGCAGCACACCATCGACTCGTACTTGTGATGAATGTTGCTGATAACATGGAGTGTATGTTAGGAGTGGTCAAGCGATGGACGCCAGCACACAGTGACTATCAAAAGGCTGTGGAATACCTTAACCACTGCCAGTTCATTCATGCCATGGAAGTGCTTGAAAGCCTGGTTATTCAATGGCTATTTGAGCTTTCGAAAGCCAACCTTGCTGGTACTGTTAATGAAATTGTTCACATTGTGTGATTGAGATGCAACTGACTATGGTAGTGATGGACAGGTCTGGTTCGGAACCGTGGTTCGAACCTGAACCAATGAGAACCGAACCACGGTTCGGGTCCAGGTTCGAGGCCAGGCATGAACCGGACCTGAAGTCCAGTTCCGCATTCACGTGTTTTTCCGTGGTCCAGAACCCGTTCGGACCGGTCCGAACTGGTGTCCAAAACGAGTGTACTGTGACATGTCATGTCATGCCCAACAGCACGACAACTTGTTGAACCGTTGAAGATGAACTTGCTTCCCGCCTCCCACCACACTCCCACTCCCCACCCCCTCAACAACAACGGAAACTCGGACGCCGGCGACGATTCGCACCCTGATGAGCAGAACTGTTCGCGGCGAACTGTTCTGCTTAAGATAAGTCCCATTTTTTAGGTATTTCATGTACTTCAACTAACTTTAACTTTTAGTTACTTACTGCGCTAGGCATGAGTTAGCAATGCCAGCAGCAATCCATCCCACCGCCGCTGCCACCACCACTACCACCAGCAACCCCACAACGCCAACACCAACACCAACACCAACACCAACGCATGCTAACGGAATCGGCATCGGCTACGGCATGAACCACAACGGCAGCAGCACCCGGCCCCTTTGCTCAGGTGCCGGTGGCTAGCACTCACCCCCAATGGCGTGAATGGACGGCGAATGGCGGCAGGGGGGGTTGCCGGTATTGCAATAAATAGTAAGTCCTCTTTTTTGGTTAATTTATCTATTACTTTTTTCTAGCGGAGAGTTAGCAACGATAACCACCCACCACCACCACCACACCAGCCACAATGCCAATGCCACCATCAACGCCTCCGATGCTAACGGTAACGGCAATGGATATGGAAATGACAATGGACACGTCAAGACCCACGCGACTACGGACCACAGTGACTACGGCACGAAACCCAACGGCTATGGCTATGGCAGCAGCAACAGCAACGGCAGTAATCGCAGCAGCGGCAACAACCACAGCAGCAACCGCCCCCTTCGCTCAAGCGCCGGTGGCCAGCACCCACGCCCAATGGAGTGAACGGATGGCGAATGGCGGCAGACGGGGGTGGCAAGTTGCAATAGCAGGCAGCGTGAACGGCAGGAGTCTGTGACTGTGAGGTGAGGCGGGGTGGGGGCAGGCCACTCTATAATTTTTCTTTAACAATATATTAATTAAATACATGGTTGTTTTACTACCTGCGACCTGAGTGTAAGCCGAAAAACGAAAAATGCAAAAATATACTTACATGTAAGGTTCGGTTCTTGGTTCTATGAAGCCTGAACCAGAACCAGACCCGATGGTTCGGTCCGGGGTTCTGTACTTAAGTAGAACTGGACCTGAGGTTCGGTCCGGGGTTCACAAAATTTGGCTGAGAACCGGACCGAACCGGACCTGTCCATCACTAGACTATGGTTACTTAGATGCGGAAGCACATCTCCAAAGCAATTACACGACGCTCTGCTGCAATACGAACTGCACTCGATAAATACAATCTTCTGGCTCCGCAACAAAACCCACCATGCCCTATCCTTGAATACTCCAAGATTATCACATATGGAAGCCTTGGCAACTTTGAACTCCTAAAAGAATCCTGGCCTGACATCTTGCAAAAACCCTGGGCACTAACAGTGAATCAAGAGATCGCTGTGAAATATTTCAAAGTTCTTCAGGCACGTGAAGAGATTTATTGGCTCAATGTTGAGATACGATGACTCCATGTGTTGGGAGTAGTGGCTGAATGGTCACAGAAAGGATTAGTAATCCATATCACGTGACCCCAGAACTCAAACATGCCTGTCCAATGATTAATGCTGGGGCGCAGCATGTATTCTACATACCACAGGAAACTTCCAGTAGATTTAGTTAGTAGTATAAAAAGGTCCTCTCAGAAAGAGGCAAATAATAATTCATTCCACATAAATTACTTAGTGATCAACAACCACTGCACTATATAATATATTCCAACACCATGCCTGGATCGAGTACTATGAAGATACTCACATTCTTTCCATTGTCAAAGACCTTTCCGTGTCCAACCCCTGGAGCTGTTAAAGCCTTCTATCATCAACACCATCGTGTGAACAATGTCCATTGTGTCCATCTTGATGCTATACTATCATCACCCCACACATCGGACAGGCCCAGCTTTCGGCCAGTCACACAATGTCACAGTGGCATATTTGAACCCGGC
This sequence comes from Hygrocybe punicea, assembly GCA_963556145.1. NCBI lineage: Eukaryota > Fungi > Basidiomycota > Agaricomycetes > Agaricales > Hygrophoraceae > Hygrocybe > Hygrocybe punicea. Next base: position 3,297,854 of record OY744470.1, read on the forward strand.
CTGTCAAAGCGTGACCAATTGCCTTTTTTTCTCCTCACGACAAACTGCATTTTACACCTAGAAAACACTTCTAAAATAACAATATGATGTATTATATGTCTTGTATCAAGTTTACTGTGGATTGAGTTATTGTTATTGTCACGTGACTTGGCGGCGTGACCAAAACACTTCATTTTACTCGCGCAGAATGCAATTGCCATATCTCCCTCAAATCACATCCTATTGACTAGCGGTTGAAAATATGGGCTTCTACAGTCATTGTCTCGGTGTAAGCCACTTTCCAGACTCTAATTCGCTTTTTTTATAAATCAACTTTTTCGTAGGTTACACCATCGTGCAGCAGTTCTATAACGAGCAAGCATCATCCTAGTCATGGGAAACTGGTGAGAATTTATTCTATGCTATACTATCTTGGTGCTCATAGCATTTAAGACTCAGTATACCTCTCCGAAGCTTCATTTTTCAACCTGCATCATTTCAGTTCGCATCAGCAGTACCGCCAGCGGCGCCGGTGACCCAGCTTCATAAATCGGTGTCATAGGTTGATCAATCATGTATATACAGCCTATTGTCTATTATATGTTTGCTTATCCAGCCTTTGTCCGAGCCTCATGAGTTACATAGCAAAACATGGAAGAATATTCAAACAAATGTTCTACACACTACAACATATCAATTGGATACCAGATCCCAGCTATTTTCCACAATACTAACAAGAAAAGAATGATTGGAAAGGGGAAAAAATCAAAGTAGAAGACCGAGATGTTGCCTACACGTATCCGCAGTGCCTAAACCACCCAAAGATATCATCACTAGTACTCTCATATAATGCTTCAAGCAAGACACAAACAACCTCCATTGATGAGAGTTCAGACATGGCAAGGCGGGCATATTCCCCATTGCGGCGAAGGTGATACTTCATGGCAGAAAACGCAAGTTCAATCGGGTTGTAGTCAGGAGAGTACGGCGGTAAAAATTTGTATCGCATGCCTCTAGCATGAAGAGAACAGCATGAGCCGCAGCCTTTAAGTTATAAGCATACTGACATTGAGCACTCACCGAGAAGTAATAAGATCCAAAATCACAGGATTTTTGTGAATTCGGCAATTATCCATCACTATCACGGAGTTTGGTTCTGGAAACGGGGACATCTGATCTAACAAACGAGAGATGAAGTCATGGAAAAGATCTGAATCGAATGAGCCTTCGATGATATCACAATGAAGGATGCCATCATTGAGAGACAGTGCTGGTAGTACTGAATAGCTACAAGAAAAAGGCTCAACAGTACTGCCCATGATAATAAAAGAGAGAATTACCATCGCCCACAGCAGAAAAATGCTTTCCGAGTAGCTGGCCTCCCACGGATGGCCCAGGCTCTCCCCCGATATGTTGTGCGGTGATCAACTGCACTCTCGTCAACAAAGACAAGCTGATTAGCTTCATAGGTCCCAATCCGAGCCGCAAAGTCTGTTCGTAGCTCTGCACTTCGTTCAATCGCTTCCCGAGTCAGCTGGGATAACTGTAGTATAAATATCATTGCTATAGAATTAGAAACGAGCACATACCCTCTTCATCGTGAATCCCCCTTTCCGCAGTGTCCGCCACACCGTATTTAGGGACACTGATACTCCACACTTTGCTTGTAAGTCCAAACGTAGCTCATCGAGATAGAGGTCGGGTACTCTGGTCATGGTGGCGAGCAAATGCTGTGATAATTGATCAGCGACATAAATGACACAAAAGCCCCATGTACTTCAACGTCATAATCACAGAGCGCCTGCTGGAGTTGATGTTTTACTTTTGATGCTGGCACCATGACAGCGCCTGTCTGCCCAAAGTGTGCCATTATCCTTTCCACTGAGCGCTTGCTGACATCTGTGTACATGCAGACATCATCCATAGACATCGAAGTTGATAGACGGATGACAATCCATTGCACTAGCTCAGGGATGGCTTTGCCTTGAACCATCAGTGATACAAGGTGAGTGGAAAGTTGCGAAGTTGAACTTGCTTACCATTTTCGCATGCTTTCCCACCATGACTCATTTTCAATAACACTCAAGTTCACTATTTCATCTAGGACAATGGTTCAAGTGTGGGAGCTGGCTAAAAGGACGATAATTTCTCCCAGCACAGTCTCAGGCGCATGGGACGACACAAGCATGTTTGCTTTTCCTTCCTTCGTTTCACAGCTGAGCTAACATGTTCAAATTGGAACGCGAGAGGCCTGCATTTGCTGTTCACCAAGACACACTGTACTACACCCAAGACAAATACGTCCGCGCATTCAATTTCAACTGCTTGATGACTTCTGGACTACAGACTGCATGCTTACAAAGTTCGAGTCGAAGAGTCACCGCGTAAAGGGTATGTTTACGATCTGCGCAGTCTTCAGCGTGACCAATACCCATTGCAGGATTGGCATTCCATCCTACCCAACCTCTCCTCGCGGCTAGCTTACACAACGGGAGTGTTCAGTTGTGGAACTATCGCATGGGGGTACTCGTAGACTGATTTGAGGAACACGAAGGCATGCCGCAACATATGACAGGGCAGTCACTCGATCCTGATTGATTCATATAGGTCCTGTGCGAGGTGTTGCTATTCATCCCACCAGAGCCCTATTGGCTACCGGAGGCGACGACTATAAGATCAAAGTCTGGGGTGGGTGTTATCTTAATTTTGCTTCACACCAAGGTCTGACTTGATTCAGACCTCAAGCCTCAAAGTAGGCGATATCTCTTCACGTTGCACGGACATTTGGATTACGTTCGCTCCGTCCAATTCCACCATGAAATGCCCTGGATCGTGAGTTACCCTTTTTATTGTGGAACGGGTGATTGCTTATTTTCGAGCAAAGATGTCTGCCTCCGATGACCAAACCATCCGCATATGGAATAGCACATCTCGCAACTGCATTGCTATTCTTACCGGTCATTCTCACTTCGTCATGTCGGCCCAATTTCACCCAAAAGACGATCTTGTCGTTTCAGCCTCCATGGATCAGACTGTGCGAGTGTGGGATATATCAGGTCTACGCAAAGGCACACCGAATGCAGGACCTGGCAATTTGGAGAGCTTTGATACTTTCTCCACCGTCAAGTATGTTCTAGAAGGACACGATCGTGGAGTCAACCACGCCATGTTCCACCCTTCACTTCCTTTAGATATATCGGCTGCTGACGATAGGGTCATAAAGATATGGAGAATGAGCGAGACGAAGGCGTGGGAGGTCGATTCGTGCTGGGGCCATTTCAATAATGTTTCTAGTGCTCTATTTCATCCGAAGCATGAGTTGATTGTGTCTTGCGGAGAGGACAAAACGGTTCGAGTGTGGGATCTGGCCAAAAGGACCGCGATTCAGACGTATAGGAGAGAGCATGATCGTTTTTGGGTTCTGGCTGCCCATCCTCAACTGAATCTCTTTGCTGCTGGTGTGCTTTTCCTTCCTTCGTTTCACAGCTGAGCTAACCAATCCGGGATCATGATCGACAGGGCACGATAGTGGTCTTATTGTGTTCAAATTGGAACGCGAGAGGCCTGCATTTGCTGTTCACCAAGACACACTGTACTACACCCGAGACAAATACGTCCGCGCATTCAATTTCAACACTGGTTCAGACATTGGTTTGTTGAGCGTGCGCAAGTTTGGAAGCCCATATGTCCCGCCAAGAACGCTGAGCTTCAACCCGGCGGAACGTGCAGTCATCCTCACCATTTCGTCAGATAATGGAATATTTGAGTTGACTAGTCTCCCAACGCAAGTGCAGGGAGAAGTGAAAGATTCTTCTGTGGACGGGAAGAAAGGTAACGGACAGAGTGCTATTTTTGTTGCGAGAAATAGGTTTGCGGTATTGAATAAAACTACACAGGTTAAGTTTCACCGTGCTCGCGCATAGGTCTTCATCTGACATGCGCACAACAGCTCATTGAGGTTCGGGACCTCTCAAATTCCGTCGTCAAAACCATCAAACCGCCGGTGCAGACTAATGAGATTTTCTATGGAGGCACTGCCAGTCTCATCTTGAGCTCCACCTCTTCTGTCGTGTTGTATGATATTCAACAACAAAAGACCGTTGCAGAAGTAAACAGTCCACCTGTGAAATATGCCATATGGAGTGGGGACGGATCGTTGGTTGCTTTGATGAGCAAGCACAGTACGTCTTGCTTTTCGATCCCTTATCACAGTCTTATTCTGTTTTGGTGTTCTGCTTTCCCTCTTAGCTATTACCATTGCAAACAAGAATTTCTCCCAGCATTGCCTCATTCATGAAACCATCCGAATCAAGTCAGGCGCATGGGACGACACAGGCGTGTTTATATTTTCCACACTCAACCACGTCAAATATTGTCTATCACAAGGGTACGTTAGCATACCGCCTGGCGTCACGACTGTTCGTAATCTGAATTTGTAATTTAGCGATCATGGTGTCATCTGCACTCTCGATAACCCCGTCTACTTGACCCGAATCAAAGGCAAAACGATACATTGCCTCGATCGCTCAGCCCGCCCACATACTATTACCTTTGATCCAACGGAATATCGCTTCAAGCTCGCACTGTTGCATAATAATCACGAGGAGATGCTACATATCATCCGGACGTCAACCCTTCTTGGCCAGAGTATAATTGCTTACTTGCAGCAAAAAGGATTCCTGGAGGTGAGGAATATCTGCCTTCTAGTGCGAGATTGATTTGACTCTGGTGGCAGATTGCCCTGCATTTCGTCCAAGATAACAACACGCGGTTTGATCTCGCCATCGAGTGTGGTAATCTCGACGTTGTGATGGAAACAGCCAAAGCTATCGAACGGCCCGAATGTTGGGAACGACTGGCGCAGCAAGCACTGAAGCAAGGCAATCATACGGTTCGTAGACTTGTTGATGCCATGATTTATTAATCTTCTCTTGCTCCGTTGTACCCTGTAGATCGTCGAAAAAGCTTACCAGCAAACTAAGAATTTTGACCGACTATCCTTCTTGTACCTTGCAACCGGCAGCAGTGATAAACTGTCGAAGATGCAAAAAATTGCGGAAGCGAGAGGCGACCCCATGTCGAGGTTTCACAATGCATTGTATGCAGGTGACGTATGCGGTTGCATTGCTGTTTTGCACGAAGTTGGACTTCGTGAGGGAACCATGATATTTCTTTTGTGTTCTACCACTAATAATTCTTGACACAGATCCTTTGGCGTATAAGACGAATGGATTGGATGATCTGGCGGATGAAATCCAGCAAGCCGCTGGCCTGACTTCATTGGATATCGATGATGTACCATCATTTGGTTCATCAAATCTGAAGCCGCCATCGGTTGTTACTTCAACAACAAACCTCAACTGGCCATCTGTATCTGCCGGTGAGAATTTTTTCGATTGTGCCCTGACGAATGGCAAGTTGGAAGTGGGTCTGGATGTTCCACACATCAACACCATCGATGTTACTGGTACTGCAGCATCTTCGGCTTTGGATGCCTGGGCCAAGGAGGAAGAAGTACACAACGGCATTGATCCAGAAGAAGGTAGATGGGAACTTGACGCTGATGTGGGGGTTGCCCACCAAAACTTAGTCGAGCAAGGTAGCAAGATGGAGCTCCTCAGTACACCTACGTTCGACATACATTTCATAGACATTTGAATCACAATTTATGAACCTTCTCATGCTTCATATATGTCACCGAAAAGCTTACTGCCAAACTAAATAGGGGGACATGGACTAGAGATAGACTCCGACAAATACACTAGAAGCGTGCGCAATGTTCCGTAGCTAAACTGAAAATACAGGCACGTTCTCAGGCAATTTTCCCCCCATATGACCCAGTTGCCAGTGCCTATGGGACAAGGAGCAGTAAAAGCACGACAGCAGGCAGCAAAGGCCAAACGCCAGGCCGATGCTGCTCTCAAAGGTGCAATTGGATGCATTGCCTCTCCCTAAACGACGCTGATTTATTGCTACAGTCAAAACAGGTGGAAAAGACGATAGCAATGCTACAGAACTCACTGGACTTGCTCCTCCCATCCCTGTCCGTCCAAGCAGCCGTGCTTCAGCTGTATCTAATCCCCGTTCTTCGAGGAGTATGAAGTTGGTATCAACAAAGTCCTCTGGAGATCATGAAGTTACCACTAAACGACCTGTCCGCCAATCTGCAAAAGCTGTCAAGGCACTGTTGAGGGAGATTCAGGCAAGTGAGATCGAAGAGGAAGAGGACAACGGACCTGGATTGGAAGAGTCTCAAGATGAACCAGGATATGCTGATGCGGATGAGGATGATCAAGACAAGGACGACTATGACGAAATTGGCGACAAGGAGAACTCGGACTTGGAGGAATCAGACGAAGCAAAGCCAGCTGCAAAGGCAAACCCGATGGCCGAAAAGGGCAAGAAAGCCTTGCCGACTGTCACGGCAGATGAGATTAGCAGCGAGTCATTTGATGAAGATGGTATGCATTTCCAACCACACTTGGGGCCTCGTCTCACTCTTTCACACAAGTGAGGCCAGCTGTGAAGGCAAAATTAACTGCGAAGGCGAAATCAACTGTGAAGGCGAAATCAACTGCGAAGGAGAAATCAACTGCGAAGGCAAATCCAACAACCAAAAAGGACAAGACGATCGCAGTGGATGAGATTAGCAGTGAGGAGTCGTCTGATGAAGACGGTATGCTTTGTTCTGACCGTACTCAGGCCTCATCTCATGCCATTTCCTTCACAGTCGCTTTCACATTTACTATGGAAGTGCTTAGTGCCTCGAAACAGTCCCGCAATATTGATGTCATCTCATCATCGGTCTCACTCTATTCTCTCCAACAGAAGATAGCAAGTTCTTTGAACATCTATCCTGAATCCTCACAAGCACAATATCGCTTTAGTACCGATTCAAAGGACTCTCTCTCTTGCGATCTTTTAACTCACGGCCACTTCAACACACTTCTCCGACTTCTCCGCGAACGATCCGTTCCAGCCAAGTTGGCCAATGGTTGGCGTTCGACTCGGAAGATGAAGGCATTTACATTGCAAGTCTCTAACAAAGGTGATTCCCCCTATGTGGGGTCCACGGATACAAAGGTACGTATAATTCTGTTGGATTCCTATCACGTTGAGTTAAATATTTTTCGCAGGGCGGTGGGTCTGCGAAGTCCAAAGCAGCTGCTGCTCTCAAAGAGCAGGTGAAGACTGCAGTGGATACTTTCCATGAACAACGCGTTACGGCCCGCCTCGCCATTACAGAGTACTGGACCTGTGAGATACACAGTCTACCCAACAAGGCGTCGTTGTGCTTCAAGAATCCGTCAACGGGCTTATGTCATCCAATCACGGAGAATAATCTGAACCTTTGGGCAGCGCTTCATGTATGTATTTTTCTATTCATATCTATGATGCTAATTTTTTGCCAGGTTAAGGATCCTCATGCCAATCCTGTCAATGAGAAGCCGGCTGAGGTCAATGTGCTGGGAAATACTGCACGAGGACGACTGGCAGCTAAACCGTCTGCAAATCCCAATGACCAAGTCACATTCCCTTATGGCTGCTATCCGCCACCATTGATGTTGCCGGCAATGTATTATTCATCTATGGTAGCTCCTCAGATGCCGGCGGGATTTTTCCCGCCAGCTCCTGGATTCACTGTACCGCTGTCAGGTTTTTTGCCACCTCCGGGACCACCCACGGTTTCTCCTCCTGTTCTTTCGCAACCATTGAATTATCCCCTCATCTCTGAGTGGATTGAATATTGCGACCGACATCCCAATCGTGTTGGCGGCAATCTCAGTTCTGTCATTCCAAAATTCCAGGACCAAGGCTTCCGCTACATAAATCAACTCACTGGCAGTCGTGTCACCATCGAAAAGCTCTCAGACTGGCTCTCCGTTGGCCCTTGGACAGCTGATTTAATCATCAGCTATGCAGAGGAGGATTGTAAACTGATCGCAACAGGTACTTTCAGGATGGAATTGCCGCGTGGGTTGGTCGCGGCAGCAGAGGAAATTTAGTTTCGCTATCAACGGTCTTAGCCTCCCCCTTCACATATTCATGTATCAAGTGTTCTTTATTGTCCGAAGGTGTTTCAACACACCTGATTCTCTTCTCGACGGTTTGATGTGTTCAACACGCTTTTTTTATTATGCTACACTAATACATTCCACTGGTGATAAAAAATTGAGTTCTGAGACCAAGGCTGAATGAATGTACATTGTAATACTAGATAATGGAATGTACACACTACCTATGACACCCATTTATGATGCTGGGCAATGTCAAAGTTCATAATACCAACTGAAATGATGCCGGTCAGAAAATGATGCTTCGGAGAGGTATACTGAGCCTGGAATGCTATGAGCACCAAGATAGTGAAGCATGGAACAGATTCTCACCAGTTTCCAATGGCTAGGATGATGCTTGCTCATCATAGAACTGCTGCACGATGGTGTAACCTGCGAAAAGGTTGATTTATAAAAAAAGCGAATTAGAGTCTGGAAAGTGGCTTACACCGAGACAATGACTGTAGAAGCCCATATTTTCAACCACTAGTCAATAGGATGTGATTTGAGGGAGATATGGCAATTGTATTCTGCGCGAGTAAAATGAAGTGTTTTGGTCACGCCGCCAAGTCACGTGACAATAACAATAAAATCGAGCGAGAAATTCGAAGTGGCCGAAAGCTGGGCCTGTCCGATGTGTGGGGTGATGATAGTATATCACCTGTATACTTTTCATTTTACGAACTCCGCCCCAATGATAATGTCATCAGCAACCAACCCGACTCAGAAGCGATATCGCTCCCCAGCTAAAGATGCCTCATCCCGTAAACCCAAATTAGCAACGTCATCTATCCTTGTCGACGATTCTCCTGGTGATTCGGATCCTATGATGATTGACACTGCTGAAAGCGAGCCTGCACCTGCTCCAGGTTTCCCCACAATCAGTCTGGATATGGTGCCGAACAACCTCGACGATGCCACTCACCACCGTTTAGACGCTGAGGTCTTAAAGCGATTTCCCAATTCTCAACTTCCTGCATCATCCGACACTTCTTACCTCTATACGGCTGCTGTTCTTCTCTTCATCATCGTATCAAAATCAGAAGGGTTACTCGACGGATGTGTAAAAAGTTTCGATAACGCAGAGGCTATTCTCACCGAGCATCCGACGTTGCTAGATATGTTGGAATCGGCGATAGTGGCCAAATCGTTCAAGGAGATAAGGAACTGCAGTACGATATCAGCGTTTAAATGAAGGCTTAGCTGACGTCTGACGTGTGGACAGAACTCCTCCGCCCGTCAGAAGGTCCTGGTAAGTTGGCCCCGTCGCTTGTGAATGTGACTATTGACGATTCCGGCTATTTTGAACACATCCCGCTTTCCGCGTCCTTACGTTGCTCCCTCTCATTTTGCATCCATTCTCCAGATTCCGTGGAATCCCATATTTTCAGACCTTGACTCTCGTCGAGTTCACTTGATAGCTGAACACCGGTACGTTATCTTTCCCGTATCATTGCCGCTGGACTCATGTCGAATGTAGTCTGGACACCATTTTGAGTAAGAGTGATACCAGTGTGATATATCTACCCTCTCATTTCTGATGTCAACAGTTCTGGCCGACGCATACAATGCCAAATTCGTTGGTAATACCGCCGAAGAATTCATCGGCCATCTCGAAAGCCTTGATGTGGCGGAGCGCAACAATCAAGAGCATATTTATGCCAAAACGATCTCTGTGGTCCAAAGTTCTGGAACAGGGAAATCACGTATGCTTACAGAGGTGCGTCGGTGGTACTCGGCTGGATTTTTTGCATGATGATTGTTCGTGCCAGGCTGGCAATCACATTTTCACTCTTCCTGTCTGCCTTCGGAATCCCCGAGATCCCGGTTACCCTGTCTCCGATGAAGTTGTCTTTAGATACTTCAAGGGTACAGCGTCGGATAACGACCTGAGCATCACGGCTCATATCCGCCGCCGGTTTCCTTTCTGCTGTGCATGTCACCATGCTCGAGAGGATTAAGTCTATACAAGCCGAGCGTCCTCTCAGTGGACTGGAGCTACGTGGTGCTTGGCATAACCTCATAGAAACAAATCCATCATACCGGAATAAATTTTTTGAAGAGGTGGTCCAGAAGGCAAAGCTGGCAAGTCGTTATTTTCCTCATGTGTTTTGGAGGACCAATTGTTTGTTGACAGGCAACGATCTCAAATTGTAAGCAAAGTCCTAAACGCACCGATACTGGACAACCTGATAAGCAAGACGTGGATATGACGAAATTCGCCAAGCTCTGTTATGAGAAGTTCGTAAAGAAGGAGGTTGAAAACCTCATGCAATTTGTGCAGGCCCAATTTCCCGGCGAAGCTCCTTTATGCGTGACGTACTTTGATGAGGCTCACGAGCTTAGATTGTGCTATTGGGTTTTGTTGCGCTTATTGCAATTCCAGTCATCCTCGACGAGAATGTGGTACGTGTTCATGGGAACAAAGTCAAGTATCTCGTATTATGCGCCTACTCCTGAAAACAGTGAGTCTTTGCCTGCCAATGCAACCACACCTGATGTACTGCCAGTGCTTTCGTTGAAACTGTGAACAGTCTTTCCACCTTGTTTCTTTTCCACCACCATAAATTCAACCTCTCTGGCAAATTCCTTTTTTTTTCCCAACCGGGAAATGACTTTTGATTTCGGCATGGATGAACAATAGTTAGATGAGTGTGGGAAAAGTGAGAAAATGACACGCCTTATAAAGACCAATACACGAGGCAAAACACATGGATAATAATAAAGATTATTACGTCGCTTGATATACAAATACATTTGAGGACAGGAAAATGTTACAAATCCGATGAACTGTCAGAATCTGATACCATAGTTGGGGCCTCAAACCAACCGGGGACCAATTTAACATCACCGGATGAACCCTCCTTTCCTTCCAATACAACCCTTTCCAGCGCATCACCCTGAATGCAATTACGAACAGCTTGCCTGCACAACGCCCCCTGGAGTTCCTGACGGAGCGTGGGTATCCACCCGTCTTGCCATGGATCTTTGGCAGCTCTGATAGCAATCTCATCACCCAGCATGATGTTCATCATTTCTATTGGGTTTTCTAAGAAGATTCGGAGGAAGTGCAGCATGTAGATGCCGCAATCATCAAAATTCGGCTGGACAGGTACCTGAAAACAAATGTTCAATTCATTCGCAACACGGAGGTTAGACGTGGTTCACCTTGGGGGTGATTCTCTTGATAGGTGCCAGCTTTTTCACCTGTCTGGTGTTCTTCGCAATGCAGGCTAGCCACGCATGAACCAGGGATATATCTTTTTGATGGTGTGCTGGGGGCAGTGAATCGAGAACAAATGTTACGCTAACCGACGATGAGTAAGTTCAATGCAAAGCTGAAATGGATAACTACGTGTGTAGTCCATCAGGAGGATTTTCTAACAAACATGCAGCAGGATTTGCCACGATAATCAAATACCAGTGGTCACTGATGGTGAAGTGAGATGTTGCCTTCACGAAAACTGACTACACTCACCCAGTGGGCACAGGAAAGACCAAGTATGGGAGCGAAAATATGTCGATTGCCTTCGTCCACCTCTTCAAACTCTTCACCCCGTTCTTCCTATGACCAGATTCAGAGGAAATGAAGTTATATGAACAACCAAGCAACGTGCACCTCAATTTCTCCATGAAAAAAGTAATGAATATGTGTATGTTTGCCGGCAACTCCGGCTGATGGATTGCTGCTTGCTGCAGAGCGTAACTGAAACGGGGAATAAGCTACTGCACTGGAGGGTTGAAATGTACCTACTGGGTACCGAAATTAATCAGTTTGTCATCTAGCCAATCCTTTTCCAAACGTTGATATGACATCCACGGAACAGCACCCCACTCTGAGTATTTTGCAACAGTACACGTGTTTTCAAACCTAGAACACCTGAGGTGAGTGACGGGCCTGGCCATGGCAATGTGATGTACATGACCGCATCTGGCCTTTCATTCAACTGCAAAAATCGGCCATTGGTTTCGATGTCATTTCTGTTGAAGTAGAGATTAGTTGTGGTATGATGAATGTGTGATACTCACTGTAAATACTTGATGCTACTTTCGCCCAGTGTACTGGTGAGCAAACTGAGCAAATCCGCATACATATCTGATGTCCAGGATGCATGCTCGTTGTCGAAATAAATGCCAATTTGATGTTTTGAAACAATCTCTGAGTATCAATTGCAGTCACATGTAAGCTTATTGAAATGGTGGCGTACCATTGTTCTCTCTGCCTAAAAACACACATGTGGCTTTATCCACATGCCGAGAAATAAGCACATACAATACCAAGCCGCGTATCTGCTCTTCATTTGGTTTGGTGGCCTACAAAATTACTTGAATATCAAGGGTGGGCTGTTGAAGACTGACAATCACCTGGCAACTGACAACATCGCGTTCCACCAATAGTTGCATGGTCACAGAGCTGTCCTCTGTCAAAATACAACAAACACTTGTATACGACAGTGAGTGATGATTAGGATGCTGAACATGATGACTTACCATGATCCTTTGCATTCAAACTCGACAGATGTGGTCCCTTCCGGAGATTTGTGGTAGGTGTTTCCACCAGAGACCGTGAAAAGGACGGGGAGTAGGAGAGATGGCATATTCGATTGATGTGAGGTTATGCACGTGATGGTTGAGAACAAAGAGAGCTGTTCAATCATGTGATGCCGGGTCACATGTAATGCGGTCCCGTGACATCACACATGCGTGATGTCACGCCGCTGTTGGACACATTTAATGCAGTAGGGAAATTGGATGGCAAAGCAGAGGTAATAGCAGCGCTGCACAAATTGCACATCCTCTATGAGATTGCTCATTCCCCACGTAGCCATTATTCTATGTTTTCTAGTAGATATGATACCCTAAAATGGGCATTTGTTTTTATTTGGTCAGAAATTACCTTATTCCATCACATCCTGAGTCGCACCATCAACGTTGGCCAAGGTAATTTCTCTTGATTCCAACACACTACCATCTTGCTGCATGGCAATAATCACTGGTATGGCAGCAAATGACAGCGCTGTTGTATCCTTGGTAGGGCGCTGTACCAGGGAAATGTGGAACGCCGCATTTACGGCGGTTCTTGTTGACGTGCGGCCTGGTAAAGCTGCTGATTTTCACGACATTGAATGCTTCCCCCAGTGTGTTTACAACATTACACTGACCCCACTTTTGATTGTTTAGGATGTGCCTGAAATCTATTCGTGTCTTTTCATGCGGCCGTCACCGAACAAGAACAATATTCTGTCCGATGGCTCGGCATGATGCGATCGGAAGACGCAGGCCATGCACGAACGCCGTTCCTGAAAGGAGGCTGGCCACACATGTTTGGTGTGGACGAAAATGTTCGTATGCATATGGGATATTTCGTTCACCTAGCCACTAGGTTTGTTGCAGGTGTGCTACATCCCTTGATTGTCGGTGAAACCTGTGAACATTAATTTTCACCAACCGCCCACATATACAGTTGAAATCAAGGCAAAGGTGTTCATTATTCGGCAGCGACGCTGTAATTAAATGTCTGTGCAACAAAGTGCCATTCAAAAGCTTCCTGCCCAGAGCATGAATTTCAAATATAACAATATACAGTACTGACGTTTCCGTAACTACGGGCCTTTGCAACACTGCCATTTATGACTTTCCTAGCCAGTATATGAATGCACACAACAACAAGTCACGCCTGTGATGTCACGTTTGGACGTCCAAACGTGACATCACGGACGTGACTTGTCACCATCCAAACTTGGCCACATCATGTGAGTCAAGTCATTTCACGTGATGAAAACCAACCACGTTTGTCACATGAACAAATACAACCAATCACAAGCGCTGATTGAATTCTTTTTCCCATCCTTCGTTGTTTTCCCCCTCATCATTGTACATCCCACACTGCGAGATTGTTGTACCGGGCAACAATCTCGCATTATGGGATGCCACGCACTTTAGGTTACATATCATTCTTCTACCCGAATGGTGAGTGGTTTGTTATGTCTCTGCTGAATGCCATTCACTTAGAATATTCGTAAGTGACTGATTGTTTGTCACTGCGATTGATCTTCTACAGCTTCCTGCCAAGGTTTCCACATGCATTAATTGTGGAATCAGTACGTGCCAAACCGATGGTGGCCGGTCCTCGGACATGGGTGCTTGCTGCTGCCAGTCAACCTGGAATGAAAAGGTGGGTGAATCTCACCGATTTGCTTGCCAGGCAACCTCCTTGCAACAGGCCTGGCGGTATACCCGTTTGCATCCAAGGTGTGTGTCTTCTCATTTTAATATTGCGCTTTTAGTAGTGATTCACTTTCATTACAGCTTCTCTTTCCATCATGTTTTGTGGCGGTGAATAGGCTTACTGACAATTTTACTGCATTCAGATAAGTTATCCATGAGTGCGAGTTGTGGCATCAGTGCGTGCCAAACTGGTGGTGGCAGGTCCTCAGACATGGGCGCTTGCTGCTGCCGGTCAACCTGGAATGAAAGGGCGGGTGAATCCCCCTGATTTCCTTGCCGGGCAACCTCCTTGCAGTGGGCCTGGCGGTATTCCTGGCTACAACCGAGGTGTGTGTCTGCTCATTTTAATATTACCCATGTTGACAGGTTGACTCACAGGTGATATACGTCGTCTTATAGTAGTGATTCCCTTTCATTACAGCTGCTCTGTCCATCATGTTTTGTCGCGGTGAATAGGCTTGCTGACAATTTTACTTATTTCAGACCACTCCTTCATAGCGCAAGTTGTGGCATAAGTGCATGCCAAACCGGTGGTGGCCCGTCCTCAGAAATGGGCGCTTGCCGCTGCCGGTCAACCTGGAATGAAAGGGCGGGTGAATCCCCCTGATTTCCTTGCCAGGCAACCTCCCTGTAGTGGGCCTGGTGGCCTTGTTGACGAGTCTTGCTGTACTTTTGACTATTCTATCATTCACCAAACGGCACAGGTATCAATCAGCTTATAAATGTGCATGGTCTGTATATGTATATACACTGAATCTGCTCGGCATTGCCATTTTTTGTGCTATATTGTGTGTTATATCATAGTTGGTCGTTCTTGTGACATGGCGAAATTGCTGTATGCAGCAAATTATTAAATGCTAAAAGTTCTAACCATAATAACACCTTATTAAATTATACCGCCTCGAGGCCACCATGTGTACTAAAACCGACCTTCCCAATTCTCAACCAATCTCACTTCTCAACCATTATGTACGCAGACAGAATCCCCTCAAAGAATGCACAATCCAAGGCAATGGAAGCCTCGCTTTCCGTCAACATGAAAACAAAGGATTGTGGTCTGGCTCCAAATCTAAAGAAACATATGTGGACGAGGCTGAGAAGAATCCTCTCAAACACTACATCATATTATAGGAAGTCGGGCATGCGCCCTCCGAAGTCTCCTGTAGAGGAATGCAAACGGCTGAGGTCAGATCCATGCTGCTTCAATGTCATATCTTACATGTTTTGTAGATCACGTTTGATGATGCTGAGGGATCAGCTTCCAGTTAGCAAGGGCTTGGGAGATTCGGCCCCAGATTGCGAAACATTCTCCAAGTCGGACATGGTCTCAGAATCCGAACTGGAGAGGGTTCTCCTCACTGTGGCAGCCGCGATTTTGAACCCTAGTACGTTGCTGCCATGAAAGTCGGCATATTTAGACTGACATCTTGCCTCAAAGTAATTGTGCCCTTGGATGCGAATAGACTGGCAAATCGAGTGAAGAATATCAAGGACACTTCGGATGCTGACAATGAAAACCTACTCAGGTTTTTTCAGGAGATTCACATCGGACATGTGAATGAACCAGCTACAGTAATCGACACGTGTGGTTCAATTTTGGTGTGGTATCTACCTGATGTTGTAACTCCAAGACGTATTGTGAGTCACTTGCCCCCCGGAAATATGGTTTTTGACAGTACCCACTGCGACACAGGAGGAATTGAATGTCAGTGCTGAAATGATAACCGAAATTCTGGAAGAATCCTATTCAGAGTCCCTCAAAAAACTTGAGAAAGGGAAAGATCCGCAATGGAGGAAAGATCCAAACATTTTCTTTCCACCTCCAAACCCACGATTTCACCCAGGATCAGTGGATTTCGCCGCAGCATGGTTTGCTCAGGGTAGAGAGGTAACACCTTTAGTTAGTCGTCTGTTTTACATGAGCTGACCGCCTGTTTTTTCAGCGACTTACCAATAGGTTGATCACCTCGACAACTCTTCGAACAACTGAAGCCACCATGTGGATGGCTGCAATTGAACCCAGCGAGCTGATCTTCAACGCAATTACTGTGTTAACCCAT
Organism: Hygrocybe punicea; assembly: GCA_963556145.1. Taxonomy (NCBI): domain Eukaryota; kingdom Fungi; phylum Basidiomycota; class Agaricomycetes; order Agaricales; family Hygrophoraceae; genus Hygrocybe; species Hygrocybe punicea. The sequence goes on from OY744470.1 coordinate 3,314,175, forward strand.
CAGTCATTGTACACAGCTGGCCTTCTGGCTGTGACGAAAATCCGGGACAGCGAAACGATCGAGAACGTGGAAACACACGAAAATGTTAAGGAGTGGACATCTGTTTACACTGGAATCGCCGTTATCGTTAACAGGATTACAACTCGACACAGAGATGTTGGAGGGTGTCCAGAATGGTATGATTTGCTGGCGAGTTGTGGGACACATACGAACGCGGAACTAGCCATCCCTGAGTTGGATGCTACGTTCTCTTATTTGCCAGGAACTGTCATCGAAATTTGTGGCAAGGTTCTCAGTCACAGTGTAGGCAGATGGGAGGGCGGTGAAAGAATATGCATGGCGCATTATATGCGAAACATGGTACATGACCGTCTCAACATTGACAAGCCCACCTGGAGCCGACACAATTTGTTTGCAAGGGAGATGAATGCCGAGTTTCGGGCATCACAGGAATGGAGATGGAATTAGCTATTGTGCCAAGGGAGATATCATCCTAACATAAAAGTACGATGGCTACCGTTGCATGCTTTGTACGACTGTAGTCAGAAACCTCTGTGGAACTAAATCTCGTTATCCTCATTCACGGACGATGAAGGCCTATGAGTTTCAACTAACAGATAGCTAGACAGTGTTAGACAGTGTTCGGAGAATTTCCATGGCTTTACATTGATAACTCTGTCACATTGACAACTCAGTCAATTCGAAATGTGTACTTGAATGTGGCAATTCACGTGATGTGGTCACACGTGATCACAGTAAACCGTGACGCGTCATTTTTTTTTATACCTTCTGCACCCTTATCATCTAGCCTCAGCCTCTCTTGAATTGCTCTCAGATACACTCGAATTGAACATTTTGGCAATGTCGTCATCAGCAAGCACCTCGGCGCCGTCAATCGCTTCTCTACATGCGTCTGTAATGTCTGGCAGTAATTTCTGAAGCATGAATGTGTTCCAGGACTTCCCGTGGGTCAATGGCACGCCTCTTGCTGAAGATTCACTTGAGAAGGCTATCGTAACCTTAATTGGCAATCAGTCTGCTCTAGGAAACACACCGTCCACCTTGGCTGTGATGGTGCGTCAAATCTCCCACCTTGTAACATTGACGGTCAACTTGTCTGCTAGGCCCTGGCAAAGCAATTGGATTATGTGAATCCCACAGGTGAAATCTCACGTAAAGCCCAAACCATCCAAGAACACCTCTCTGCTGATGGCTCTGCTATGCGTGATGTGGCAAGGTGGACTACTGTGTACCGGAATGACCTCCTGGTAGCGGCTCACTCAATCCTTCACTATACCCTGCTCGATAAGCTCATGGACGCTGTTGGGTTGCCTCGTCATCCAAGTTTCAAAGTAATTCGGAGATCAGCGAAACCAGAGATGAGCGAGAAGTTGACCAAGGTGAGTTCACCATTCACATTTGGGCAGAGTTGACATTTGCACACCGTCTTGAAGCTCTACAAATTTCTGAGAGACTGGAGTAAGCCGATCACGAAGCTTCATATGACATGCAAAAGTCTATTAATCACGCAACAAGATCAAGAAGTGGTGGGTGTTTCAGCCGTGGCAGTGCCGCAGAAAGTGGTGTCCAGTATGGACACCATCCCTATCTTTGCAGTCGCTCTCCCAGCACACTTGACACCAGCCCAAAAAGAAGTAGAAATGAACATCCGGATCCTTTACCATGCATCTGTCAACCTTGAATCCTCTGACGTCAACCAGATCCTCCTCAATCTAGAGCTTCTTGCATTCTCATTCACGTGGTTTGGCCAGGTATACGTATCAAATAGTGCCAAGTATGGCTTTGTTGTAACCTCACATATTCCGTAAGTATAACTAGGAAGTGTGCTGTGCAGTGCCCCTCCCTACCTCCCCTCCCATTCTTGGAATATCATGTCATCTCACTTCAGCAGTCCAAACTCGACTTTCAATAACGTAGGTGGGCATCAATTCAATATTTATAAAATCTACATTCACGTTTCCAACGATGATGGTGTGTCCCTTTCTACACGATATTCTGTCCTCACACTAATATTGAAACCCAAGGGCTGATTGAAATCATGCAAAAGTAAACTGCAATCGCCCTCGCCCAAACTGACACCGTGCGAATGCAAACGGCAAACGCCCTCACCCAAACTGAGATCGCATGAGCACTCACCGAAATCGCTCGAACACAAGCAGAAATAGTTCAAGCACAAACGGAAGCTGCTAGAACATGTCGAACGGAAATCATTCAAGCACGCGTTTTATGGTATTTTCGTCCCCTAATCTAGAATTACAATTCACCTCTCCCCATCGAATCATTTTGGTTGTTGGTTTCATAGCTTATTGGTTACATTAGCTACTGCACCAAACTTTACAACGTTGACAATTGCTGGTGGATCCAAGTGACACACTGCTGGAACAATACCTTATTACAATGTTCAACGTATAGCAGAAGTATCTGTATTTATTGCAATTGTGCCTGCCAGATCGAGGAACCGTCAACACATGCAGTACAGCCTGAAGCCTACCGAGTTGTCAAGCTCCAGTGAGTGCACCCAAGTCTCCCTATATCATCCTGATGGAATTGCCAGCTTTCCATCTCATTTCCCTACCGAAATTCAAGTTTATAGACCCCCTCATGTTTATCAAAGTCCTGGCATTGCCAAGATTACCAGTCACGATGGTCTTTTTGCAGCACTATCACTCAATGGCTAATTATTCACATTCACCGTGTCGAAGCCTGCCCAAATAGAAATTTTTTTATTGATAAACTCCCAGCGTGTTTGGGCGCTTCACAAGAAGTTTACCTCCGTTAAGGTGAGGAACCAATAGTCAAGAGATCGTTTGATCGTTCTGATCTTTGATGTCATAACTAGGATGTGGCCCTTGGCGCCAATGGCTCCATCATCATTTGTACAGAATCTGAACACGTTTTTGTTTGCTCGAGAAGTGTCCAGAGCTGGTTTGGTAATGCCCAAGTTCCAACGCGTCCCTGACATCCAGCGGGTTACCAACGTGTGCGCCAACAATACTGGTGCATTTGGTGCAATTCGTATAGATTCCGCGACGAAGCCCATCTCCGTGGTTGGAAATTCTTTGGCCCAGGACTTGGCGGCAGTCCTGCCATGTTCACGTCTTCCTTGCATTGCAGAGTTTGGGACAAAGTCCACTCTCAACCCAGGGACAAAGTCCACTCTCAACCCAGGCCATTGAAAGAGTCCTGAGACAGAACCAAAGTAATTTCATCTTGTTGATATTTTTACCTTGTCCAACTCATTATATTATGTAGGATATACCTGAGGGAAGTGGACATTGCCGTCGAATCTACGTTCACGATGAGTAGGACAGTTTTCTCAATGGGACACTACTTATGTCGCTAACTAGCAACCATTTGATGGTTGGGATCAAATACGACGTACGGTGAATGTCACAGTTGTTGAGCTCAGCAAAAGGTTTCAGGGAATGGCGCAGTACTCAACATTAAAGGCAAAAGAATATCAGCCCCCAGGTTGCGACTTCAGTAGACCCAGTCGTTTTGGTTAACCCAATCGCACATATAGTTGCAAAAGGTAGGTACACATAGCACAGTTGCTTGCTGGGGGGGTAGGTTAACCCAAAAGACAGCTCTTGCTGGAGAAATGTGGTGTGGTAGGTTGACCCAGGCACAGCTGTTGCTGTTCAAGGGCAGCTGGGTGGGTCAACCTGGTGTCAGCTCTGCCATGGGGTAGGTTAACCTGGGGCAGCTATTCCAGGCTGGTTGGGTTGACCCAGGCCCAGCTGTTTAAGCAATGTGGGTTGACCTGACTTCAGCTATTGCTGCAGCACTGGGTTGACCCTCGACCAGCTCTTGCTGCAGGCTAGGGTTGACCTGGGTCCAGCTGTTGCATCATAACTGGGTTGACCCAGGCCCACCACTTGCTGCAGGGTAGGGTGACTGGGGTCCAGCTATTGCTGCAGCACTGGGTTGACCAGGCTATTGATGCAGCACTGGGTTGACCCAGGTCCAGATGTTGCTGTATCACTGGGTTGACCATGATCCAGCACTTGCTGCGGAGTCAGGTTGACCCGGATCCAAATATCGCTGAAGCACTGGGTTGACCCTGGTCCAGCAATTGCTGCAGGGCTTGGGTTGACAAGGATCCAGATATTGCTGCAGCACTGGGTTGACCCCGGTCCAGCACGTGCTGTAGCACTGGGTTGACCCGGGTCCATCACTTGCTGCGGGGTTTGGGTTGACCTGGAGCCAGATATTGCTGCAGCACTAGGTTGACCAGGGTCCAGATATTGCTGTAGCACTTGGTTGACCCCGGTCCAGCATTTGCTGCAGCACTGGGTTGACCTGGGTCCAGCACTTGCTGCAGCATTGGGTTGACCCGGGTCCAGCTGTTGCTGTAGCACTGGGTTGACCTGGGTCCAGCAATTCCTGCGGTGTCAGGTTGACCCTGGACCAGCTCTTGCTACAGGCTTGGGTTCACTGGGGCCCAGCTATAGCTGCACCGGTCCAGCACTTCCTTTAGGGTAGGTTGATTGGGGTTCAGCCCATCCTGTAACATTGCATTGATTCCAGACCCACTCATGTAGCAGGATTGGGTTCAGGAGGGTCCAGCTATTGCTCCAGCATTGGGTTGTCATGGCCCTGCCCTTGCTGCAGAATTGGGTTGACCCCAGCCCAGCTCTCAATGCAGGATTGGGTTAACCAGGGTCTACCGCTTGCTGCAATGTGGGCCCATATTGGTCCGCTGGATTGAGCCACATCCCACTTCGTCTGCATGTATTGCATGTTGACAACATTGACAGGGCTCACAACAGCTGAAGCCAATATTTATTCAGACACTGCCGTCTATATAAAGCAATCAAAATGTTTCAATCTGTACTTCAAGTAAATGTACCATGTAATATAATTTGAATGCAATTATTAAAAGCACAGGGAATAGCAAAATTACACAATTATTATTTTGACAATGCACAATATCTTACTTTTACTATCAGCTATCAGCCATTATAGGAGCTACTTATCCCCAATGACAATCTTTGGCAAAATCAGAAATTACCCCACTTGGAATATTGTGCTTTTCTATTTCATATTGCTCAATTCTCTATTGGAATCAATATGTATAACCTCACCATTACTTAAAGTAGACACATAAATTTAATGATTATTAAAATACATAATTAAATAGTAAAGGGCAGGAGGCAGGTGAGAGGAAGGTGTGGTGGGTGTGGAGTGGGAGGAATGGTGTGGTTGTGGGAGGAAAATGGGTGTGGGAGTGGAGGAAGGTGGGTGTGGGAGAAGGGAGTGGGAGTGGGAGAAGTCGGAATGTGGGAAGGCAGCAGGGAAGGGCAGCAGGGAGAGGGGGAGAGGGAGAGGGAGGAGAGTGGGATGTACATACCTGTTGCGTTCCCCTCGTCCTCGTCATCTTCGTCTACATCTCCGCCATCCTCGTCCCCATCGTTCCCATCCCTGTTGTCCCCGTTGTCCCCATTGTCCTCATTGTCCCCATTGTCCCCATTGTCCCCGTTGTCCCCATCCCCATTGCCCCCATCCACGCGTTCCCGTTCCCGTTCCCATCGTTCCCCTTGTCGTCATCGTTGTCATTGTCATTGTCATCCCCCGTAGTCCTCATCGTCCGCTGGATTGTTGTCATCGTCATCTCCGTCATCCTGTCGTCCTCTCGCTGGCCGGCTCCATCCCCGTCGTCGTCCTCAACATCCCCTGGATGGTCGTCGTCATCGTCTCCATCGTCCTGTCGTCTCTTCGCTGGCCATCTCCATCCCCATCATCTTCCCCTGGCTGGCCGTATGTGCCCTCGCTGTCGCTGTCCTCGTCATTGCCACAGTGCTTGTCTCAGCTGTCTGTCTCAGTCGTTGGCGCATCCTCATACCCAGCCTCGTTTCCGTGGCCATTTTCATCGGCGTCCATTCTGTTTGCTGGGGTGGCCGTGGCGTCGTCTTCTGGGTTGGTGTTGGTTGCGGTTCAGGTTCGACTGTGTTTGTCGTGGGTCTAGCTGCACTCATTATAATCATTAGCATACAACTCAGAAAAAATTAAAAAAGAAATTATTACCTCGGGCACCTGTTTCGTTGAAATTTGAAAACCAGGAACTCCAACTGGCAGTTGCCGATTTCCCAAACGGGTCCGAGTTGCCATGGCTGAAGCTTTTGAATCTTCTGGCATGCACAACAAGGCATGTATACCCCAAGTGAGATCCTGAAAAGATGTAAATATAGTACACTTACTCTCATGTCAAATTTTGTATTTTATTCGGTCCTGCATAAAGAGTTATTCACAATTTATTCCATTCCTCTGCCAGAATTGGCCCCTTAATGATCTAACTTGGTCTGAAAAATCCGAAATTAATCTAAGGAGTACTTGAATAAGTAGTCATTGTGGTACACATAAGTGCCTGATTGTTGGTGGACCAGGACCTATGTTGCAGCCAGCAAATGCACAGAATTGTGCATTGTGGCTGGGCCACACCTCAACCGAAGTCAAAACTAGCTGTCCAAACTAGCTGCTTTACTTTGAACCCGTCAAAACTTTCTTGGCTACAACACATTCCTGGGACCACCAAGTACCAGGCACTGATTATGAATACAATGGATACTTTACATAGTAGTTTCAAAATTATTCTCATATTTTTCAGAGCAATATTGGTAAAGTTGCACTTTAAGGGTCTGAAATTGGCAGGAAGGTATCAATGAATCATGAATATCTCTCTGTGTAGATCACAATAAAATACAGAATTTGGGTAGGAGGTACTAGTGTTGCCACGACTAAGACTACTAGTCAACTGGCAGTCATAGTCATAGTTGATTTTAGCTGCAACTCAGCTAGTTGCAACTATGACTATCTAGTTGACTAAAATTATATCATGTCTGTTCTGGTATTTGTAAGTGATTTAACATACATTTGTTTAATTATAGTTGACTATTCTCAAGTTTAGTTGACTACAATGACCAGCTAAGCTGCAACTTTAGCTGCAACTATCAACTATGACTACTAAAATTTTGGTGTAAATAGTCTAGTCATAGTTGTGACTATGTAGTCGCGACTATGACTAGTCTAGTCGTGGCAACACTAGGAGGTAGTTATAGGCTAATTCTATCCCCACATGGTCTTAAATGTGTTACAAAGTTATTGTGCTCTATGCAATAACATTGAGAAAAGTCAGATCATGGTTACAAATAAGGCAACTCATACCCCTTTGGGCAATCGGCAACCTCCGGCGTGGGGTTGAATCGTCGCGTACTCCATGATGCGTCCATGAGAACAGCAACAGCAGCAAAATGAAGTAGAAGGTAAGTAGATTTCTTATCTATTACTATGCTAACTAATATTGTTGTTTTTATGTAGAACTTTCTCACTGCTGCACTGGGAATGGACTGCAACACGCATGCCCACGCCACGTCACCTCAATGCCCAACTGAAGGGCTGAAACGACAGATGGCAGGTAATGACGAGGACAAAGGCGACGAGTGCACATACGGCCAGCCAGGGGAAGACGACAGGGATGGAGCCGGCCAGCGAGAGGACGACAGGATGACGGAGATGACGATGACAACAATCCAGCGGACGATGAGGACTACGGGGGATGACAATGACAATGACAACGATGACGACGAGGGGAACGATGGGAACGGGAACGGGAACGCGTGGATGGGGGCAATGGGGATGGGGACAACGGGGACAATGGGGACAATGGGGACAATGAGGACAATGGGGACAACGGGGACAACAGGGATGGGAACGATGGGGACGAGGATGGCGGAGATGTAGACGAAGATGACGAGGACGAGGGGAACGCAACAGGTATGTACATCCCACTCTCCTCCCTCTCCCTCTCCCCCTCTCCCTGCTGCCCTTCCCTGCTGCCTTCCCACATTCCGACTTCTCCCACTCCCACTCCCTTCTCCCACACCCACCTTCCTCCACTCCCACACCCATTTTCCTCCCACAACCACACCATTCCTCCCACTCCACACCCACCACACCTTCCTCTCACCTGCCTCCTGCCCTTTACTATTTAATTATGTATTTTAATAATCATTAAATTTATGTGTCTACTTTAAGTAATGGTGAGGTTATACATATTGATTCCAATAGAGAATTGAGCAATATGAAATAGAAAAGCACAATATTCCAAGTGGGGTAATTTCTGATTTTGCCAAAGATTGTCATTGGGGATAAGTAGCTCCTATAATGGCTGATAGCTGATAGTAAAAGTAAGATATTGTGCATTGTCAAAATAATAATTGTGTAATTTTGCTATTCCCTGTGCTTTTAATAATTGCATTCAAATTATATTACATGGTACATTTACTTGAAGTACAGATTGAAACATTTTGATTGCTTTATATAGACGGCAGTGTCTGAATAAATATTGGCTTCAGCTGTTGTGAGCCCTGTCAATGTTGTCAACATGCAATACATGCAGACGAAGTGGGATGTGGCTCAATCCAGCGGACCAATATGGGCCCACATTGCAGCAAGCGGTAGACCCTGGTTAACCCAATCCTGCATTGAGAGCTGGGCTGGGGTCAACCCAATTCTGCAGCAAGGGCAGGGCCATGACAACCCAATGCTGGAGCAATAGCTGGACCCTCCTGAACCCAATCCTGCTACATGAGTGGGTCTGGAATCAATGCAATGTTACAGGATGGGCTGAACCCCAATCAACCTACCCTAAAGGAAGTGCTGGACCGGTGCAGCTATAGCTGGGCCCCAGTGAACCCAAGCCTGTAGCAAGAGCTGGTCCAGGGTCAACCTGACACCGCAGGAATTGCTGGACCCAGGTCAACCCAGTGCTACAGCAACAGCTGGACCCGGGTCAACCCAATGCTGCAGCAAGTGCTGGATCTGGGTCAACCTGACCCTGCAGCAAGTGCTGCAGTGGGGTGAACCCAGTGCTACGGCAATATCTGGACGCCGGTCAACCTAGTGCTGCAGCAATATCTGGATCCTGGTCAACCCAAGCCCTGCAGCAATTGCTGGACCAGGGTCAACCCAGTGCTTCAGCGATATTTGGATCCGGGTCAACCTGACTCCGCAGCAAGTGCTGGATCGTGGTCAACCCAGTGATACAGCAACATCTGGACCTGGGTCAACCCAGTGCTGCATCAATAGCCTGGTCAACCCAGTGCTGCAGCAATAGCTGGACCCCAGTCACCCTACCCTGCAGCAAGTGGTGGGCCTGGGTCAACCCAGTTATGATGCAACAGCTGGACCCAGGTCAACCCTAGCCTGCAGCAAGAGCTGGTCGAGGGTCAACCCAGTGCTGCAGCAATAGCTGAAGTCAGGTCAACCCACATTGCTTAAACAGCTGGGCCTGGGTCAACCCAACCAGCCTGGAATAGCTGCCCCAGGTTAACCTACCCCATGGCAGAGCTAACACCAGGTTGACCCACCCAGCTGCCCTTGAACAGCAACAGCTGTACCTGGGTCAACCTACCACACCACATTTCTCCAGCAAGAGCTGTCTTTTGGGTTAACCTACTCCCCCAGCAAGCAACTGCGCTATGTGTACCTACCTTTTGCAACTATATCTGCGATTGGGTTAACCAAAATGACTGGGTCTACTGGTTGAGGGATCTCTTCGCGTGGGCTCTGGGAAATGGTTGCGAGGGGTTGTGAGGGCCAGGGAACGAGGCTGGGGGTCCTAACGAATGTGCGCGAGTGGGGTGGGGTTGCCAGGGTTGTGGGGTGACACGAGACGGCGTTTGGGTTCCGGACATGGTGGGAACGGCTCGTTCGGGGTGTTGGTGGGACGCAGGGTGCACTGGGGTGGTAAATGGGTAGGCCGCGAGCTTGATGAGTGGGCAGGGGCCGCGTAAGTCGACGCAATGGGGGTGTGGCGCTGGTCCACCCAAGATGGCGGTGGGGCTTGTTTGAGGCAGCGTGGGGCGGATGGGGGTTCCTCAACATCGAGCATGGGTGCGAGGGACATAACGGGTGTGCGTGGGGCTGGGATGGTGAGAAACGGGGTTGCGATGTTGAGGTGACTAAGGGTTGACCCGCGGGTCCGAAACAGCGCAACCGCACCCGCACCTGCCAAAACCATACCCGGATGGGTAACTGGTGCAAACCGCACCCGTTACTCGACGGGTCACCACAGTGACTACCACAGTGATGTTGTGCACGTCAAGCACACGTCAATAGATGTGGCCCGTCCATGTCGCGACGTCTGCACGCCTCCATTGAACGCCGTCTACGGAATGGACTGGCCAATGGGCCAGTGCCAACCGAGAAAGAGTCGTTTAAGTCCGTGTGTGCGGTCGTGCATCATGCTGCGTTGTGTGTGCTTGCGCGTGCGTGCATGCATCGTGCTGCGTTGTGTGTGCATGTGCGTGTGTCTTCGGGTTATTTGATGAATTCTGGTCAGCGCGAGATGGGTGAGGGGCAGTGGGCACGTACCTGGAGACTGGGTGGTGGGCGCACCACCCACCCGGCCATGCTTGTCCTCTGCATGTGTCCTCGCTGGCGTCGTCCGTGCAACCAGCGTCGGTCGCCACACGGCACGATGTTGATGTGTGGTGGTGGTGGTGGTGGTGGTGGTGATGGTGGTGGCAAGTGACAGCTGTGGTCAAAAAATAAGTAAAAACATAATTATTAAAGAATAAAAGCTTACCTCAGGGTCCTCAAATAAGGACCCGTGAAAAACCCGCACACCGTGGGTAACAGGTGCAGTTTGCGCTCGGTGTGTGTTTTGGAACACCGTACCTGAACCCGCGCCACCCGTTTAGGAAACACCATGGGTAAACCTGAACCCGTGTCAATCCTTCGAGGTGACATGGCGGGGTTGTTGGGTCACCAAGAAGGGCGGGGCGGTCTCATTTGGGGTAACGGAGCGCAATGGGGGGCTCTGGCATGTGGAACGTGGGTGCCGGGGGTCGAATGGGTCCATGTTGGGTTGGGGTGCGCGAAAAAATGTGGGTCCGATGGTGGTGACGTGGCAGGACGTGGGGCACTTAACTTGGACGGCGACGGGGGTTCGTTTGGGCAGAACCGGAACGCTGGGTCATCGAGTGTGAGTGCAGGGGTTTGGGTGAACGCAGGTGGAGCCTGTAGTGTTGCCATAGTTGGGTTCCGAACCTAGCCGAACCTGGTTCAAACCCCGAACTGAACCCTAAGTTCAGTCTAAGTTCAGCCAAGTGCTGAACCGGACTGCGCGTTCAGTTCCGGGTTTCGAGGCCTGCCAGATTTCCTGAATGGCTCCAAACTGCGTCCAAACCGCGAACGCGGATATTTTTAAGGTATTTATTTTATTTATTTTTCGCATTCCTTTACTTACTTTTTCGTGTTAAACGGTATCATGTGACCGTTACAGGTAGCTTTCTTCACCAACACGCAACAACGCAAGGCCAATGAACGCGACACAATGTCGCATTCATGAACACAGGTACGTATTTTACTTTCCTGAACTTTACTAATGTTGCTTGCTACAGGAAGCTTGACCGCGACTGCAGTGTGACCACACCCACGGCCGCGAGATGACCACCCAACGCCAATGGACATGGGACAGCCGCAACACCACCACCACCACCACCAGCGGCGGCAATGGCAATGGCAATGGCAATGGCCAGCAACAGCGGCAGCAGCAGCAGCAGCAACTGCAGCACCGGCAGCAATGGCAATGGCAATGGCAATGGCAACAGCAGCAGCAACAGCAATGGCAGCAGCAGCAAACGCCGGCAATGCCAGGCAGGGACCATGGGACAAGACGCCCCATCCCTCCACATCCCTTGGGGACACCGGAGGGCTCCCCTGCACCCATCTACCTCACAATATGCAGCGCCGTATCTATTGATACGTGCCTGCCATTCGCAAGGAGAACGGAGCTCATGGGAGCCCACCTTGGTCTGGGTTTCAGACCGTGTCTGAACCCAGACCGAACGTGGCAAGACGGTTCGACGCCATCTGGGTCCAGGTTTGGCCATGCGCCAAACCAGACCCGAAGTTCAGTTCGCGGTTCCACCAAAAAGTGTTGGAACCAGACCGAACTGAACTTCGGCAACACTAGGAGCCTGGTTACACGAAAAAAATGCAGTGTTGGTATCGATGGGGTTATTAACCGCAGTTTTTTTGGTTAAGCCTTATCTCTTAAGTAAAAGGTTATTAACGCTATGTTTCTAAGGGGTTATTAAGACTCCGACCAATACAGGTCACCCATCAAAATCATCGCCCGAGCCCTCCAAGTCACCATCATCCGGCATCCTCTGGTCATTGGCTTCCTCATCTGCCAGCAGCTCCATGAGTTGTGCTTCCTCTGTGTACGCTTTTTGCCTCCATATCCGCCTTATTTGCTCATCAACATCTGTTTCTTTCTGGCCCCCAATAGCAAGTCGAGGGATTTTGGGAGCCACTTGGAATGCTGGTGACCATACAATACATCCGGTAAGTCGTCATTTTCCTCTTCACTTTGTTCTTGCTTCACGGACCCATTTAGCCATCTCCTTCCGCCAATCTGCACGACCTTTCACCAACCCTGATGGCTTCACTGGCGCAACTTCATCGTCATTTATCTCACCATCGTCATCCAAGACGTCTGCATACTGGGGCATGGCAAGAAGCATTGCTACATTAGCCTTGTCGTGGTTCTGCTGCTTCAACCGGTCATCAACAAAACCAGCTTCTTTGTGCAATGTTTGAATGTCGGCACCAACCTGCCAATGCATGTGAGAATGGGCACAGTGAGTATTTTGTACTATGATGCGGACCTTTGCCATCTTCTCAAGTGTTGGCAGTCTCATCCAGTTCCGGAGACAGGTTTTCTTGATCTTGAGGTCAGAAAAACTGCGCTCCAATCCAGCCTGGTTCACTGATATACCAAGCAAGAGGATTGCAAAGTCGGCGAGTTCGGATATGGATGGTGTCGGAAGGAAAGCTCTCCACATGGTGGGGGGTCATCTCCCTAGAATTGGTGAGCACCACTTCACTGATATGAGATGGATCACTGATGTGTACTCATGCAAATGTCTCCTTGTTGTTCACCCAATCTTCAAATACCCCTTTGGAACTGAGGTAGCTCAGGAAGGCTTCGGAAACCTCCTTCTCCTTCTTTACTTGTCTAGCCTCATACACTTGCTCTTCTTCTTCAGAACGAGGAACTTTCAAAGGTTGAGAATGAACATGGTGGTAAGTCTATGTATGGATGTGAGCAACCGGTTATGTATGTACATATGAACGAGAATCACTCTACCTCCAATAGAATTGTATGCAGTGTGAATGGATTGACTGCTGCTTTTTCCCCAAAGCATGAAGCACCCTCGAAGGGATTAAGCACAAGTGCCAACACAAACATCCATTGATCGAGAGCTTTCCAGCGCTTTGCAATTCTTTTTGTCATGCCGTTTGCGACCAAGTGCTTCGAGTGCTTCTGGAAATATAAGAAGATACCTGCAAATGTCAAGAGTGCCTGGTAGTGATGCCGAAGTTCGGTTCAGAACCGGTCGGAACCCGGTTTGAACCGCAAACTGAACTGAAAAACCCGGTTCAGTTCAGCCAAATGCTGAACCGAAACCGATGGTTCGGTTTGCAGTTCTGTGGTTTTGAGCAATTCTGAACCGCGGTTGAACCCGGTTCGAACCGCGAACCGATAGATACGGTTCTTCCCGTCATTTTGATCGACTGATCATCCAAAACGGTCAAGTATTGAGTGAGTTATGATTAAAACAACTTTTACTCAATATATCTATATATTTGATTTTAAAAATGGCAATAACATTATAAATAAAATAGATAAAATTACCAAATTATTTGAGTACATTGCCCACACTAAATGATAATTGGTCCTCTGCTAAGATTAGTTAATTTAACCAATATCTGGTCACTCATTAAACTGACTTCAATTTGTAACCAATTATGCAGAAATTCCAAGTTGGTCCAATAGGTGAGTGGATATTGATTATATTAATTAATGTTAACAGAGAACCCATTACCTTTTGATGAGGGTAATGTACTCAAATAATTTGGTAATCTTACCTATTTTACTTATAATGCTATTTTCATTTTTTAAAATCACAATCTATATATTGGGAGGACATCCATAACGATAAAAATATTCTGGGCAATAAACAGGGTGCCAGTCAGGGTTGGAACTGCTTTGCTTATATCAATTTGGGATTGTTGATGGAACCAATAGATGACATGCCAGTGATCGGCATGGCCCACTTCAGGAGGTCGGACCTTGAAAATAGTTTTTGTAGTCTATTCAGGGGGTCGACCCCCTCCAATAGATATCACATCTCTGTATTATATCTATACCCCGTTTAGGGTGGGGAGTTCAAATGTTTTTCTGGGGTCTTTGCGGTGTTGGAATCTCGTCCCAACATGGGGAAACTATATCCGAATAAAAGATATGTTACGGATGTCCTCCCATTGTAAATAAAAGTTATTTTAATCATAACTCACTCAATACTTGACCATTTTGGATGATCAGGGAATCAAAATGAAGCTGACAGGTAGGAGAAGCTTTAGATCAAATCGGTTCAGCGTTTCAACCGGGTTTGAACGCGAACCGAACGCTAAAAAATGGTTCGAAGCGGTTTCGGTTTCGGTTCAGCATTTTTCTGAACTGAACCGGCGGTTTCAGTTCAGGTTTTTCAAAAAAAACTGAAAAAACCGAACCGAACCGAAATTCGGCATCACTAGTGCCTGGTCAGGATGCATTGTATCCATTTGATTCATGTTTAGGCCAAGGCATATAGGCTCGAGATTGTCAATGACAGACTTCAAGCGACGCCAAAACACCCCATCATCTATGAGCTCACAGTGAGTGACTGCGCTCTTCTCAAGCTTCTGTTTCTTTTGACGATTCTTTTCTGCACCAACTTGGCCTGCAATTATATCTTGTCTTCGTGAAATCACTGCCCGTTGCATGGGATCTTTCAAGGTAAATAAGCGGTCAAACACGATGAAATGGGTATTCCAACGTGTCATGTTGGCAACAAGGAATGTAAGAACCTTCCCAGGTGGTGTCAAGATCTCGGCTTGGGTCTCATTGAACACTGATCGCACTAATCTGTGATTGAGGACCCAACCAATCAGATTGGTCGCTTCTTCTGCAATGTCTGCAGCTTCATTGTTCTCAGTGAAATAGTCTCCAAGGATCAGTTGGAACTACAGGACACCATTAGGTCCGAATCCATGGATGAAGATATGCAAATCGGATTCACCTGATGTGCACAACACGGCGGACCAAATAACCACGGGCATTTCAACACAAGATCCTTCCTTCCTCGCTGACTACCACCATCATTATCACAGCAAAAAGCCACGATCTGTACACGGTACAAATCCTCTGCCTTGTCAATCATACGTTCGAATGCTTGACACATGGATGCTCCATCTTTGCGATGTGCATTAGCCAAGATTAGATCAACAAGATATGTCTTTGGAGACCAATGGTGAGTTTTTAGTGGTCAATGGTTGAGGATAGTCTTACCTTTCCATCAACAGATAAGTTTACACCACTAATTGAATTCTTTGATTCGTCCTTCCAGCCATTGGAGGCCATGACCGCATACTTGCCTTGCAGGTCATTCTTCACCTGGTTCGTGACGTCTATATCAGCACTATCAAGGAGCTGACCAGCGATTTGCCTGCATGAAGGCAAGATGTCGCCTGAAGTGGACCGGAAGAGCATGAAGAGAAGGATCACTTCAGGATCATCGACCCATCGAAATGGCAGGTTGGCAGAGATGGTTGCACGAAGGAACTGTTTTTGAACAAGCTTCTGCTGCTCCTCTGTGAATAGGACATTGATTCCTCGGAAGACCTTGAGCTGAGACTGTTTCATCAATGTCTCAACCTTAGTGAGTAGCTGTCTTTTTGGTTTTTCTCATCATCACTGCTCTCACTGCCAGAGTCATCCCGCTCACACTTTCCCTTACCCTTTTTCAGCCGTCTTGCTGTTTTTCTAGCATCTGGAGATGCGTTTGGGCATGGGGTATTGCCTCCCCTGCCCAATATATGGGCAATCATGGAATCCTTGACTCCGAGGACACCACCAACGCCAGATTTGCATGCTTCGGGTGCATGTCAGGAAGTCCTGGCAAGGCATAATGTAGGTGTTACGTACCTTTGATAACCCATGATTCTGATGACAGCTTCGGTTTTCCTTGGTTGTCAAGTTCCATGACAGCTCCATCGGGTTGATGCTTCTCAAGGCAACCATGACAGTGTGCACGGACATGAGATCCGTTCTGTTTTTCACCGGCTAGGAAGTGATCCCAGATGGGGCCCTTTACAGGTGGCATTGCAGACTTGTGCAGTGGCTTATCAATTTGATATTATTCATACATATCCTCTGAGTTCAAGTTTCTAAGACTTAATTAACCCTTACGATCTCCCTCAGGCGATACTAACCCTTAGTCTTAGAATGTGTTTAACCCTTAAACCTTATTAACCACTAAGCCTTAATGCCAACACTGAAAAAACGGGGGGTCGAAAAATGGTGATGTGACCTGGGGCTTGTGTGTTCAAAGGGGGTCGCGGCTGGGTTTTTGGGTCAATGGGGGGCGACGTGGGGCCTGTTGGACTGACGAGAGCGTCGGGGGGTGATGTGCATGTCTGAATGGCCAGGCGTAAACGAAAATTGGGGTTGCACGGCAACCAGGCTGGTGAGGCCAAAAAGAGTCGTCTTGCGAGAAAATCGTAAGGAGTGGGAACCTGAGAGAAGAAAAAAAGAGAGGCGTGGGTCGAAAATCACCCTCACCACCACATTGGAGTGGTACCGAGGTACCACCCCAGGGGCCCACGCAGGACTCAAGAGGAAGTCCACTGGATAGGATGGATGGACTGACTACTACATCTGGAAGGCTACTAACTAGGTCAAACCATGGGAACCTGATCACGTGACTGACCAGGCACAACTACTACACCAGAGTAAGGAGAGGGCTGGGGGAGGGTTCCTGGCCCAAAACAAGGAGCAGGGATGGGTCGGTAAGTGGGGGGAAAGAGCAGGAAGGGCTGGGTACTCACCTGTGCCATTGGGCCCACCACAACCCTCCATGCACTTCAGTACTGATAACGATGATGGGGATGTCATCCTTGACATCCCCAGCAGCGCCGTCGTGGTTTTCGCCATCCCAATTGATCCCGTCATTGAGTTGCACGAGGGTGGTGACAGCGGCAGTTGCAGTGATGATATCTCGACAATGATGATGCCATTGATGATGCCTTCACCATGGGCGACCCTCCACATCACCTTCGTCACCTTTGTTGCTATGCGCCCACTCCACTGCTGCTGGTTTTGAAGTTCGAGGCCATTGGTCGAAAATGTCAGGAGCGCTCCTGTGTGGTTTTGAGGGTGTCCTGGGTGGCAGTCTTGGTTCAAATCATCCTTGTTGCCCTCATCGTCCTTCTTTCCATTTTTGTTGAGGTGGTGGGGAGTGGGAGTGCAGCGGAATGGGGGATGGTGGTGGTAAAGGCCTAAAAGGCATGTGACTGTAAGTTTGCCTTTTACTACCACATGCCTGCCTCCCAACTCACCTCCTGCCACACTCCCACACTCAACCACTTCAACAATGACAGAAATGAGGATGAGGATGAGGACAGTGATCATTGGCACCAAGCCCACAAAACCAAGTAGGAGCGCCCCCGCCATTTTCAACCAACAGCCTCAAACAGCAGAACTAACGGTGGCAGACCGGGTGCACAGTAACGAAGAGGATGAAGGTAATGTGGAGGGTTGCCACTGGCGATGGCGTGGTCGATGGTGGCGGCGGCGTTGAGATATCACCACCACAACTGCTGGTGCCACCATCCTCGTGCGACTTGACAGCAGCAGCGATCTGGACTGTGAAAACTGTGGAATGGATGATGGGGATGTCTGAGATGACGTCCCCACTAGCTTTATTGATGGTGGGATGTGGAGAGGGCCATGGGGGGCCCCGAGGGCTTGGTGAGTACCCACCCTCCCTCCTGCTTTTTCCCCATGTACTTATCCCTTCCTGCCACTTTTTCGGGGCCAGGAGTCCTCCGGGACTCCTCCCCCATCCATCCCCTTTCCATTTTCCCCATCCACCTCACTTCGAGGCCTTTTTCCCACCATGCATTACCACCCCCCACTCCATGCAACCTTCCCCACAGACCCCACCCTCCATCATCCGTCCCAGCCCTCACTCACCCTCTAGTGTCCTTTGCCACCAATTTCAGACCCCATCTGGCGCCCCTGCTAGTGATGGTACAGTTTGGTTCTGAACCTGGGTTCGAACCTGAACCTACATGAACCAAACCTAAGTTCAGTTCGAGGTTCAGGGTAATGCCTGAACCGAACCTTAGGTTCAGTTCAAGGTTCAGTCAAGGATGGAATCTTGTGAACCTGGTTCGAACTGGTTCGAACCTGAACCTAATCTTTCACATATTAGTCTAATTTCTGCTGAGTAGAGACTTAGTTTTGGTCCAACCATTTGCTGACTTGAAATTTCAGCACCATTAATAACAGAATTCAGATTAGTTAGAGTTTATACAGTTGCAATTAGTGCTTCTGTAACAGGAATAATTGAAAACTTAAATATATTTTAAAATGTAAAGTTGAAATTCAGCCTAGGATGCCATGTTGTGTGATTCAGTTATACTGATTGCAAGGTCTTTTCTTCCTGTTAAAATACTGCAAAACATTTGCAATGACCATCTGAACACTTGTCCAGGATATTTCATGCTTACTGTGCTTCAGACACATCTAACACAAGATTCTATTGATTCATTCACAGTGAACATGGACACAGTACATGTAATTGAAGAGTCAAACCATTAGCACAACAACAATGTAGAGTGGTAGGAAATAAAGGAAAAATTTGGATTGAGAAAATTGATTAGCTTGTATTTTCACAGGTTCAGTTCAGGTTCAGCCT
This sequence comes from Hygrocybe punicea, assembly GCA_963556145.1. Taxonomy (NCBI): domain Eukaryota; kingdom Fungi; phylum Basidiomycota; class Agaricomycetes; order Agaricales; family Hygrophoraceae; genus Hygrocybe; species Hygrocybe punicea. Next base: position 3,333,011 of record OY744470.1, read on the forward strand.
GGCCTGAACCTGAACTGAACCTATCTGAACCTGAACCAAAGGTTCAGTTCAAGGTTCAGCATATGAGCGGAACCGAACCTCAGGTTCAGTTCAAGGTTCAGATTTTTTTGGCCTGAACTGAACTGAACCGAACCTGACCATCACTATTGACATGGGCAAAATCGGGTTACCAATATACGCATATAAAGATAAATGGAGCGATGTTCTGTTAAAGTTATCTGTTGTGCCCAACTGTTGCAATGCATGCCATTGGCCACCTTTACTTAGACTTTATAACTGAAATTGGAGGTAAGAGATTTCATCTGGAGGACTTCGCTTCGATCTCAAAATGAACAGGTATCCCAATCCAATCAACAACAGACAAAAACTCGGAAATTGGATGGCAGTATGCATTCCAGGATGCTCTTCGGTGAGTGACATCAAGCTGCTTATGGTGCATTTATTGAATTGGACCTACAGGAACACATATGCACCGGACATCGATACTGATACTTTCCCTTCATACGTTATTCTTCCGAGTCCCCACCATATGACTATTGAGGGTTTTTGGCGATGGCTTAAAGAGAAAACTGGCCTCAACATTAAGGACCACATACTGCGTGGCAAACGAGAGCATATCTTCAATCCTAATGTGCCATTCCATAAGTTGGTTTGGTACCCTGCCGTGACACGTAGCCTTCACACTGACTACATGAAAAATACACAGGGATCTATTCAACTGGATATTCCCCCCTCTCGTTCAAGCTGAACTTGATGATTTTCGCAAGTGGTGGAATTACCATCAGGTTCGCACTCAGGCTGATAAAGCAATGCCTTCTGGACATGTCCCAATTGATGTTCTTGAGCATCCAACCCTTTACGGAGGGCTTAACTGCCTCATTCCTGTCCCTACACAAGCCATTGATCATCTCTGGGAGTACCTTGTGGAAGAAGTTGGGCCGCGGAGTACCTATCTTGACTGGGTCAGTGAAGACTTTTCAGCTGTTGCTGAAGCGGCACACCAGTCCCTCGGTAATCCGGTGATAACCTTTACAAATTGCTGGGATATATTTCATGACATTTCGACAGTGATTGCTGCATTGTAATAATAACCCCCCCCCTCGACTGTGCCTCTTGTTGATGTATATAGTGTCATTCTGTCCGCCTCGTTGATCCCCTTCCCCCCCGAGTGTCCGGATTGCGCCTTGTTGATATATGTAGTCATTCTGTGTGTCTTGTTGATCCTCCCCAAAATATATTATCATTGCCTGCAATTATTGTTGCCTGCTGTTCAATTATAGGCATAGGCAATGATCTAATGAAAAATAATATTATAAACATTGAGTTTATATAATAATCTATGATATCGCTGGTTGAATCGAACCACGGCCATTCCGCCAACCGTAATAGTGGGTGAGGTCAACAGCTTGCCTTTGTTGCTTCCATTGGCCTCATCAATGCCTTACAAGTTGAAAGTAGTATCAAATCCATCATCTCCCAAAGAACATTCGGGATCAGGTTCAAGTTCATTGGCCTGCATCTGGTTATCAGGTGCACTGGGGGCAAGAAGGATGATCTTTTTCGAAGGGGGCAGACAGTGAAAATGACACTAAGTACATGGCCATGCTTTATGGAAACAGCTGTAAGAAGAGTCCAGTGCATCACTATACATCTACAGTCGTGCAATACTCAGACATCCAAGCGGCATGCGGCGAAGACTCTGCTAAATGCATGAGGGGTTGCATATGCTGACAGGCCCTATATTGAGGGGAAGGGGGGGAGGTTGTCGTTATGCGAAGCAAGGTTGCAAACTCCTGGACTATCTCTGCCTCCTTCAAATGCCATAAGTGTCAGGGCCAGCACCTCGAACAGATATGGAGTATCGGTTGCAGGCATCCATCGCCAGCCGCTTCACCTTAACATCCTCTCGCAATTGCTGAGTGCGTCCATCAGTCTTCTTGGTTTTATTTTCTAGATGTTGTTTGAGATGGGCAATTGCCGACATCCACTGGTCCACCGCTTGGTGAAATTGGCTGTCGTCGGAGGTGAGGTCTGGGGTAGTAACTTTAAAGTGAGTTCTGGTTGCTTGATGCCTGGACTCAGTGCCGAGTTCCATCAGTATGGCGAGATAAGGAAGATTGCCATCATTTGGAATGGCGCCGCATCGCATTTTAGGCTCTGCTTTCGTATCTGCCATGTCTTGGAGCTTGACCTGCACGACACAGTCCGAGAGTAGGTCAGGATCAAAGATAGCATCGGCTGACACAGAGCCAAGGTATACAACCACGAAGCAATCAATTGTCGATTGGAGGAAACAGCATTGTAGTACCGCGCCACGGGCCCACAAGTTTGCCAGTAATTTCCTGATCAACACCAGTCAAAGGGATGCGGGCTGTGATGGAAAACATGCCTCACCAACTTGGTCTCTCAGGTAATTGGTCGTTCGTGACAATCCAATGTGTAAAATTGACATACGCATTGGCAAAGGCGTCTTTAAACTTTTGTTGTTGTTTTGTGCTGGCCCATTTGGTCTTGTGGCCGAAGAGCTTGTCGAGGACGTCGAGGAGGCGCACTGGCTTTAATAGATTCCGGCCCGAATGTAGCTTCGGAGCCGCGTAGTCACGCGCGGTGAGCAGGAGTAGCCTGGCGCTAAGTTCGCCTAAAAGACCCTTGTCGACCATGCCCGCACCACATAGATCATTGCTGAGAGTGTTTAAGACCTTCCCCAAGCGTTTCCGATCGAGAGTATCGTACAATATAGAGGTAGCGCCAAGGGCGAGGATTGGTTCCGATGGAGAATGCGTGTAAAACATTGAATGATTATCGGAGAAGCCGGTTAGCATTCTCATGTGGTGGGCAACACTTCGATTGGCCAATTGGATCGCTTCGGCATTAGTTAAAACAGGATCAAGGCACAAGCGCTGCGAAAGGACCGCAAACACATGATCTTTGTCGTTTTCATTGAACCCTTTGCCATTGGTGAGCTTCAGGGAGGCGGAGCGGACAGTTTCATCGGGTCCCACCACTGGCAACTGCGCAGCCCATCTGACACTAGGTGAATGTGGCAAACGGAGGACGAGGAAGGACACCTACAGAGGTCGTCCGTATTGGGCCAGGTGTTCTATGGTTTCGAAAGTGCTGACGGGAAGATATCTATCTGTTGCCGCTTGGTGACGAGCAATCGCATGTTGGTCGAAATCGAGGGCGATGTATGGTGGTACTAGTCGGAGAATTTCCTTTCATTATTGCAAGAAACCACCCAGCTCGTCTTTCCGATCTCCTGTCCTGACCTGACTTTGACGAAGTCGCCAGGCCAAAAGTGCCTTGTGATATGGACAGCGGGAACATCAATGACATTTTCCGAAGCACCCATTCCGCTGGGAAGGACCTGGATAATGGCAGCGCTGACGGCATGCACCTCGCCAATCACCCCTGCCCATCGACCCCAAGTGACTTCTACTCGATCTCCAGGATGTAGAGAAGAATTGGAAATTTGATTAAATGCACCGGAGAGGTTGTTTGATCGAACACCCCCACTTGCCTGAAATTCGAGCAACTCAGCCACCGTCGGAATGGCCAGTTCCTGAACGAAGTCCTCTAAAATAAATTGTTTCTCAAGGAGGCCGTTCTTGTATATTTCTTTTTGAAACTTCCAACACTGGTTGCACTTCTCCACCAAATCTGGCCCATATGCGTTAGCAATGCCATCTTGATCAAATAGATGCTTGGGAGGCCGGTTTTTCCGGGCCGCCTTCCGCTTTTTGCGATCTAATCACAGGTGAGGGATGAGAGCTACCTTGGCGGATATATGAGTCTTAACCACAAGAACGTAGGCTAGATCCCCACAGTATAGGCCCAACGCAATCCGGACCCAGCTCCCTACCTGGGGATTGAAAAAGGACACGGAGAGAGTGAGTAACGATACTGCCTCCTCAATGGGAACGCAGACAATGTCTTGTATAAAGATATTAGCCTGAGCACGGCAGGCTTCACAAATGTCGCATTCAGATTTTGCCTCCACATAAATTTTGCCAGGAAGAGAAGGCCCAGTGAAAGCAGAAAGTATTTTCAGCTGCTGAGAGGAAACTGTGGAGTTAAACAGCAAACGATAGGTGATGTTTTGTTCATCCATGTGCTGTCGAGACAACATCAGTATGACAGGAAAACTGGAGAAACCGTACTTACGTGGACTGGTACCATCCAGAGCGGGGCATTGTATATGTTGGGAGCAGGGTAACCTGGGGCACATCCACTTCCGGGATATAATGTTGGGCACACGGTCCATACTTTTCAGTGAACTCTTGGGTGATCTGAGCTAGGTCAGCATCTGGAAGTTCAAGTGGTTGATGATAGAGAAGATATTCTTCGCCCGTGCGGGCCAGTAAATCCTCGTTTGCAACTGGAACCAGGTTAGCTTGTTGCAATGCTTGTGAGTGATCACCTACAAAGCTCGCTTCATCATGATCGTCCAAGTCACTGTCTGAGTCATTGTCCAAGTCAGCTGTTGCTTCAATGTCTATATAATGCAAGGTTTGGTTCTGTCCAGTGCACCCAATCAATTCGGAACTCTACACTGAAGTAAGCCCCAAGCATGACTTACATCGACTCTAGCCTTTTTTCTCATTTTACATGAGAGTATTGTGATTGAATGCGAACACTAAAACTATTTTTATTGCATGATAACTTTAGGGCCGGTTCATTGTTCGCAAACGTTCAAAGTTCATCCCTAATTCAATATGGCTACTAGTAGTAGTATGGAGCCTCGGTATGCAAGCAATGACTGGGTAGGGTTTTCCTGTGCACACTGGGCAGAAAATGCAGAAGATAGGGAAAGCGTGACTGTTCAAGCAAGGACTCAGATTCGTATTTATGCCGGGATTGTTTAGGGCCGTTTCTGAGAAGGCTTGAACCGGCCCTAAACAATCTCCAAATAAAAGTTGAAAGCGTCAAGTTGAGGAATGCTTTCACTCTTTCTATACTGATACTGTAGTAGTGTAATATAGTGCTACTACTAGTACCAATAGTACTATAGTTGAACAGCAATGACTAAGGCTAAGAGTACTAAAGGCAAAAGAGGAGTAGGTCTTTCAAAGTTATAATTTTGTGCCTCTGTTGGTTACTCACACATGGCTATCATCATGATAGGCTCTGGCTGGGGGATCTGAGAGATGGATCCATAACACCAGAAGTGGGGCAGTGCCACTACCGGCCCGAAAAAACAATGTCGTACCACCAGTCCACGGTCTGCATACCCCTCGATTCTCAAATGACCAGGTCAAACGAATTACAGCTGTTTTAGTAATTCATGGCAGTAACTGGATTTTTTTTCATCAATTGAGAAATTTGGACTTAGAGGAATTTCCAGTGCTGAATCTTGTATCTCATGAAATACTGTATGGATTGAGATGGTTATAGAGGGAAAGTTGTACTATTTCTTAAGGGCTATCTACTCCTATCATTACATTTGGACAATATTTGGTGTTTGGTGACTTGTGGATGAAACAAAAGGTAAACCAGTATTTTTTAACACCCAAAATGATATTGTCAAATTATGCCATCAAATGAGCTCATATGAAAAGGATTGTAGGGAGAAAGTTGTTTATTTTTTCAAGGGCTAGAAGTACATATATCGTGTTTTTCTTTATTTTTGTTCTTTGAGCCAACAATCAAAATTCATGCAATATTTCAAGCCTAATGCAGACAAACATAGTACAGATGCAATGTTGGCTCCAAGGACAAAAATAAAGGAAAACACGGTATTTGTACTTCTAGCCCTTGAAAAACTGGAGAAGTTTCTCCCTACAATCTTTTTCATATGAGCTCATTTGATAGCATAATTTGACAATATCATTTTGGGTGTGAAAAAGTACTGGTTTACCTTTTGTTTCATCCACAAGTCACCAAACACCAAATATTGTCCAAATGTAATGATAGGAGTAGATAGCCCTTAAGAAATAGTACAACTTTCCCTCTATAACCATCTCAATCCATACAGTATTTCATGAGATACAAGATTCAGCACTGGAAATTCCTCTAAGTCCAAATTTCTCAATTGATGAAAAAAAATCCAGTTACTGCCATGAATTACTAAAACAGCTGTAAGTTATCAAAGTTGGTTGATCTGGAGGCCAAATTTTTTGAGAAGCGTGCAAGATGGTTTGGTGATTTTTTGGAGAAGCCCGGGAGTGAGTGTTTCCAGCTAATTGAGTTTTTACTTTTTTTGACAGAAAAAATGATTAGATACAGTTGTATGTAAGGGAATTAGGTTAGTGGACTTGTGAGAACGAGCAATCACGCAAGAATGCATTCAAAAAGCCCAACAGCACTTTGAAGAAATGCAAGCGTCTAATTGCCCTTCTTGTGACACTTCCCGGTGGACTAGCAGAGAGTCCTCAAGCTCAATCGCTAAGCTTGAGTGGCTAAGATCAATCCTAATCCTACTGACTACCAAACAGAGCTATCTACTGAATCCAACCGTGGGAAGGTCATGTGATCTACCAGATCTCCCTACCTCATGTCCCCTCCTCCAAAATGGCAGTGTGCCCGCTGCCAGCGAAAGAGAAAAGAGGGAGACAGAAAGACAAGAAGAGAGATGGAAAGGAATAAAGAAAATGGAAAAGAAATGGAAAAGAGTCAGATAGAGGAAGCAATGGAGAAAGAAGAAAGAATATTAAATAAACAAAATTTCCTATCTTGGCTTCTTCCAACCTAGGGCCTGGAGAGCCCTACTCAAGTCTGAGAGACGAGGGTCCTGGTCCCAGTCAAGATAGGTAGATCTTGGGGCGGTTGAGTATGTTGTGTGGAAAGGCTTCGTGAAGATGGGTCAGCCAGGTGCAATGCCAGATGGATGGCTTCGTGTGTAGACAGGACCCATGGGAATGGAGAAAACATGATGAGGTTGGAATGGCCATCGTGATCGTTGTGATCATTGTGATCGTCCAGCATGGTGTTGCAAGGTGCTGAATGGTTGCTGGAACTTGGAACGGAGAGCTGAGAAATCACGTGGGGGGTGTGGAAATGGGAAAATGGGGTGAAGAGGGATGGCTGCAGCCTCTTCAGCCCAGCTGAACCTCATGTGTGGTGCTGGCTCAGTTGTTGGGGTGGGATTGGGGCCGTTGGGCACACGAATGCATTGGCTTGTCTCATCCTTGACTCGGGGCATGCCCCTGTTTGTCTCTGGGGCTTCCTTGCTCGTCTCGGCTCCTCCCGTCATCATTGTCTCCTCTATCCTTGTGCCGTTGCCCTCACTGGCACTCCCTTTGCTTGTGTATACGCTGGCCCATGTTTCGATGCCGTTTGGCCTCGTCGTTCGCAGTTGCGGTGTCTGGATGGCGGCGTCGTGACCTTGGGTTGGCCTAGGTGTTGGGGCACGGCGGGTCTCACGGTCAGTGCTGGGCAATAGGGGGCATGTTGTGATGCTTGGGGTTGTTCTCGACGCGTGTGGGTGGGCTGGCACTGCGATATGCAGTGGGCCTGGTGACGTGGCACGTTCTGGTGCAGCAGGGGTCGTTTTTGGTAAGGGTGGGTGTGCTGGGGCTTGTTGAGACGCGTTTCCGCGTGCGCATGGGGACGTGTGGGCATTTTCATGTGCATTGGGTGTTGGTGGATGCGCTTGTGGCTCATCCGTTTGTACTGATGCGAACACGAAGGTGGATGGGGTTGTTTGAGTAGGCGCTGGGACGCAGCGCAGTGTTTGGGTGGTGCCAAGTGGGGTGGTGCATGTGCATGGCACGGCTTGTGTCATCTTGTGGGCATACATGGTCGTTGGCGAAGGTGTGCTGGTAGCTGAGCCGTTTTGTGTTGTTACGGAAAGGAAGATCGGTGCTGTTGTTTGTGATGACACGGATGTATAGACGGGCTGACTGTGTTGGGTTGATGATTCCGTTTGTGTGGTTGCTGATATCTTCACCGACGGTGTGCTGGTTTGCGCGGTGTCAGGCGATTGGCAGGCTGCATCTGAACGGCCGTTGTTGTACCCTTCAGTATAGCCATCGTATTGGCCAAAGTCCTTGCCTTCCTCATACCCTGCTTCGTATCCTACCAATTGGCCATCGTTGTAGGCTCTTCGTTGGTCTTCATCTGCTTTCACGGCTCTTTTGGATGCTTGTTTGGCTGCTGTTAATTGTCCAAGAGCAAAAGCGATCTCGAAAAATTCTTTTAAGGCATTGGCCTTGTCGAATGAAGCGTCGAGCTCGTTGATGGCAGCTTCGCGCATGTTATCTTTATATTCGACCGTGTATTTGTCTATCGTAGTGGATTCGCTAAGTGTGGCAGCTCGAGTTGGCTTGACATGGCGTGCAGCTTTTGCTTTCTTTGTAGCAGCTTTTTTATTGCTGGGGCCTGGCATGTTGAGCAGGTAGATTGTGGGGAATGACAGAAATTCGGGGACACGAAAACACTGAAATGCTGAAATGCAAAATGCAAGACTCTGGAACGCTGAGACACAGAACGCTGAGACACAGAACGCTGAAACACTAAGACACTGAGAGAAAGGTGCTGAGATTGTGACAACAGAGCAGAGGTGAGCGTGTTAAAGGTCGAATCGCACTCTCATCACCATGATGGACTAGCAGAGAGTCCTCAAGCTCAATCGCTAAGCTCGAGTGGCTAAGATCAATCCTAATCCTACTGACTACCAAACAGAGCTATCTACTGAATCCAACCGTGGGAAGGTCACGTGATCTACCAGATCTCCCTACCACACTGGAGATGGGTAGAGGACATTGAGGATGAGCCTGAATGGCTGGTAATATATGCAGGAGAGCATGAAGATACAAAGGATGAACTCAGAGGTACAAAGGGTGAAGGTACAAAGGATGGAGGTACAAAGGGTAAAGGTACAAAGCATGGAGGTACAGGAGGTGCAAGTACAGGAGGTGGACATCAGGTCAAGGTTAAGGTCAAGGATGGGTTCAATGTAACTTTGTCATTCCTGATGGTGACACTTGTGATAATGAAGATTTGCAGGAAAAAGAGGTCCAATTCATGCTTGAAGCAGCACAAGATTTATTTGCGGAGAATCCACCAGTTTGTCCAGAGGTGGGGGATGACAAGCAACATCAAGAGTCAGCACATTATCCATTCCTGGATTATGATATACTCTCAGATGAGGAAGATATGGGAAATAAAGAAGTAAGAATCGTAATCTTTAAATGTCTCTGGCTGAATCATTTCTGCACAGTTAACACATGAGAACACCAAGGATCCATTCTCTGCTGATGCTCATGAACCCATAGGGCTAAGGCACGATGTACAGTCATGGCACCAACAAGCACATGAAGTAAGTACTATGGTTTTGTCAGATTTGATACTTTCTCAAAGTAACTCAGGCGGAGGGGCTCGTTCCCTCTGCTGATCTCCTTGGCACACATAGTGCCCAAAGATTAAAGTCTTCCCGTCGTTACTTACAAGCCACAGAAAAGCACACATCATATCTCAACAAGATATTGGAACGACTGTGTCCGAAAGAATGGAACCGCCTGCAACGAGCACACAGGCTGGCCGCTGGTATCAAGATATAAACCAATCTTGCTTCCTGGGTACAGCTACAGTCTGGAAGCTTCAGGTCGATGTTCACATCGATCAGAATGATTTTGAGTTGTCTGTTCTGACCTGTGGAGGTAATTTTGTTGGGGGTGGTCTGTATTTACCGGACCTGAATTTGTGCCTAACGCAAGTGCCTCAACCTTTTGAATATCTTTTGGGTTGACAGACAACATCTTAGGTACAACCCTGGTGATATTGTTATTATCAGATCACAGTACTTATTCCACACAATTGGGAAGTGGGACCCAGGCCCCATGTTGCCTGAACACACCTGTACACCAGGTCATGTTGCTTGGGTTTATTTCACACATCATGACGTAGTTTTGGAGTTGGAAGGAAAGCCCAAGGACTGGGTAATTCTGGGACAAAAAAAATAAGACTGGAGTTAGCTAGTTTATTATAATTCCCACTTGGGATCCCACAGTTCATGTTATCAATATTACTTAGTTGTAAACAGAGAACACTTGTTCAATTTGATATATTCATGCAAATAGCACAAGAGCAGCAACATTACACAACCTGATATGGCCTTGTGATACCACCATGGCCCCGTGCACCATCCCCCCCACTGACCAGCTTAACCTGTCGTATAACGACAAATTTGACTGCTCCAGCCTCCGTGTGAAGCCAATGCAGTTGGGATGTCCAAGTCATTGTGTAATGATTGTCACAGGTTTTTTCCCACAACCCGTACCCGTACCGGTCAAAACCTGTACCTGCCAAGTACGGGGCCGCAGGTTACTCACTATGTAGAAAATTTATGATAAGTATTATTAAAATAAAATTGAAAGATGGTCAGGCGTAGGATGTAGGAACTGCTTACCCTACTAACTGCTGCCACCCCATGTCCATCGGCACCAATACCGTGATGTCGTTGTCATCTGTGTCACCCTCCTGGATACCTCATGGTTGCCATGCCGACGTCAATTGATGTGACAGAGCGTGTCCGCGAGGTGCATTTGGAGAGCCGTTGGCCGTGGTGATCCATGTGGGACGTCGGCACAAATGGTGCTGACATGTGGATGTGGCGTGGTCATTGATGACATGCCACTGTGGTTGTGGGAGGGATGGTTAGTCTTCGCATTCACGCTTGTGTTTGCTTTGTGTATGTGGGTGTGGGTGTGGGTGTGGGTGTGGGTGGGGGTTATACGTTGTGCGTTGTCACGGTTGGTGATAGGTGTTGTAAGATAGAACAAATAAAAACTTATCTATGGCAGCGGGGGTCGGTGCACCACTCCCCGCTGCATTTCTCCTCGTCTTCTGCCATTGTCTGCGGTTGTTGCTGTTGCGTTGCTCGTGTTGAAGGTAAGGTTGCGTCATGCGGATGTGAGCCAACATTTGGGTGATGAAATAACCAAACAAAAATGGGTAATATATATAACGTGCGGGACTCACCTTTTTTACGAGAAACCAACTGAAACCCGCACAGGTCACAAGATCCATGTCATGTGCATGATAGCAAGTGAGCTCTGTCTAGGAGCTGTCGAGGACGTCACTGTAAATGCAGAGTCATGTTGCCGCCTGCCCACCTTTACATTTGCCATCATTATTGTTGCATGCATTTCAATTGGCGTCGCGTTAATAGTGGCATCCCAGAAACCGCATGACACCGTCATTACATTGGCAGCATAACTCTGTACCGTCTCAGTTTCCAATGTGTACATGATTGTCCTGCTGATCTGCACTGCATCTGTCACCTAAATTCTAATTGTCCCAGGTAGCATTGGGTATGAAAACAGTGTAGAGGTTTGTCAAAGGGGCATCCTGCTGTGTCGGCTTGTCGTACTATCAAAATCGTTGCCTTCAGTATCTATAAAGGTGTCTTGTGACTCGTGACTAGTCGGGGTGATCAGTATGGGTTCCATAGAAGATGGGAGGGATCGACGAAAATTTTGATTCGTTGTCCTCGCTCAAAAGTTGATGATGCCAGCAAAAAAATACAAGGGCCCTGAGAATTGAACACCCATTGCAGCCTTCCAGTTGTATTTGCACTTCACAGCGAGTGTTTCCTTCCCGGGGTCATTGACCCTCCAGAAACTGGCCCAGCAAAACAGGGCCCTCTAAACCATTCTGCCAAGGTGTTGCCTACGGTTAGTGGCTGCAAAGGAAATACAGGGGATGGAAAGCGGTGTGACCAGGTTTTAGAATGGAATGCCGCTGACAAGCTCGGTAGTGGCTTCTTATAGATGACAGCAGGGTTCGGTGGGAGGAATCAATGGATGATATCTGACTCATGAGGGCATCCTCACCCAAAAGTTGAGGCAGCGCTAGCTATTGAATACGAAGGCTGAGAGAAAACCAGTCGTATTTGGCCTTCACAACGAGTGTTTCCTTCCTGGGGTCATTGACCCTCCAGAAACTGGCCCAGCAGAACAGGGCCCTCTAAACCATTCCACCAAGGCATTGCCTACGGTCGGTGGCTGCAAAGGAAAGACAGGGATAGAAAGCGGCGTGACCAGGTTTTAGAACGGAATGCCGATGACATGCTTGGCGTGAAGTGCCTGACCTAAATCGAAGACAGGGTCAGTGTTGAAAAACATAGAATGAACGGTTCCCAAAGCAAGTGTATTTATGGATTATGTTCTGACGATAACCCGGTCAGTAACGAAAATGGGGTGGTTGGACAGACAATGCCTCACGAGGTCGTAACCTTTGCAGCAAAGTCAATTGAACGTCATCTTGTTGCTTTCACAGATCTGGGCTCACCAAAAGGGTCTGGAGAGGGATCACCGGTGTCATTCACAAGTCACTCATAAGAAAAATTGAATTCAACGTACTCTCTATTTCTCCACCAGCGACAAGGAAGAATCCAAAGAAAATGAATGCCTGCAGAAGCGCAATTCAGGCAAACTATCGTTGCACATGGGATGATATCTCACCTACTAGGATAATGGTTGCAACAACAGTGTGCCATTTCATTGTGGGCCATATTTGGAACAGCGGCAGATGCCCAAGCCCAAGCGTCCATCTCACAGAAAGCAGTGTTGACTCTTACCAAGGTAAGACCATAATGAGGGTGACCATCCCACATATGAAAAGAGTACCTAGATTAGATTGTATGTGCATAGTGATTAGTGAACACACAAGCAATTGCATGTTGCCCAAAGAGAGGCCTGTAGCAATAAAGTAGAGTGGCAAATGAGATGTGAAGAGAGAGAATACGAAGGGGCGGCCACCCTGGAGCACCTTGTCCTGCGCCAAAAAGTCGTAGGACGCACTGCCAGACATTTTTTCAAGTACAAGTTGTTAGCTTGATTGCTTCGAACGTCGTTGAACTGAAAGTTCCGGGCAGAGATGGTGGTTGCGGTGTGGGATGTGATATCAATTTCTCAACGACATTAATGTGTTAAAGGCAGTTGCAAGTGACCGAGTTGTCATTATGCTATGACTGTATTCACTTATTTCGTGCTTTGCATCTGCTCCTCATTGCTAGGTAGGTAGCAAATTTTTTGAGTACATTCACCAGAAATCTTTTAGAGCGAATCACAATCCATATCCTACCCATACATGTCATCCATGGCCAGAACCATCTCATCATCACTGAATTCTTCACACTCCCCGTCAGCGTGCCCATCACTCAAATCATTGGTATCTTCCCAATCATCCCGACTTCGTTCCCATTGTGCGGTATCAGATCCTTCTTCATTGAACGCCTGGTTGTTGTTTGCACCTGGGTCTAAGTTTTCAGGGGCCACTGGCATCACTTCCAATTCCATATTGCATTCAACAGAATGGGAAGACCGATTGGAGGGCGTGACCCTGCTTGCAGCTTGTGGTTTTCATTGTCCAGAATAAAACCAATCTAAGAACAATATTTAATGAGCAGATATCTTTCATCATCCTCAGGATAACGAACCTCTATTGCAACCACTGGGTCTGCTTTCTGTGGTGCCAAACGTGCCAGAGGCACCTCATTGGCCTCTGAAGATGATGAGAGAAGTCGTCGCCTTTTAGGTCCTAACCAGAGCTGTTTTGCTTTTGCCAGAGCGCTGGAAAGGCGCTTTTTTGACGATTGGCATGTGCGCTTGTGGTTGGTGAAAGCACTGAGCTGTCGGAATGATCGGCCGCACACACAAACTGACTCCATGTTCATAAGGGGCATACAAGTAATAGTGATTGGCAGGTTCTGGCAAACTTCAAGAGCATTAAGTACCAACATTCAACTTGTAAGTGACTGAGTCAAGCTCACTATAGTCATTGCTCACGTTATAGTCCTTTCTTAATGATTAAAAACAACTAAGTCTACGGTGTACATGATTAAATGAGGCAAATACTACATGTGAGTAGGCGGGGTGTTTAAAACTAATTGTTGTGCATGACGTTCGGATGGGTGGCGAAAAAATATGACTCGAATCTTCAGCTCATGTTTTATTGCCAGGCTTGTTTAGGGCTGGCAGTTATGAGGCTGAGTCATCAGACCACCTGACCATCCCACTATGTAAGCCTAACACTAGTACTACTGTTGAGCACGTGCCTCAGCAGCTGTGGCTGGAGTGCTCTTTTCCCAACCCCAGCAATAAATCCAGCCCCAATAACTTAATACCCACACATAGTATAGAGTAGATAGTATTCTAAATATAGTAACGTTGGCACCGGAAGCACATCTGATGTCAGGAACAAGGGCGCTGATGGGCTCGGGCTTTCCTGTCACCCTTGCCATGGCCCTGCCCATCACTCACAGGCATACGCGCTTGTCATCATCGATGTTGTGCACGACTATTTCACTATCCCTCCATATTTTCTTGTGGATTTTTTACATATCATAGATATATTCTTATAAATACTGTATATAGACTAATATACATGAAAATAAACAAAATAAAAGGGAAATAAAAGAAATAAACAATAATGATACATGGGGTGCCGCCGATGAACCGGTGGGTACTCACCTTCGCGGAGGCGCCGGATGGGATCTAAACTTGATGGTGAAGGGTGCTGAAGGGTGGGTGATGAGAGGGATGGACACTGGGCGGGGAAGGGTGCATGGAGAGGGGGGTGGCGATGGGTGGCGATGGGTGGCGGAAAAGTGAGGGGGTGGGTGGGGGAGGGCTCCCGGCCCAGAACGAGTGGCGGGAAGGGGTAGGTACGTGGGGGAAAAGCAGGAGGGGGATGGGTACTCACCTGTACCATTAGGGGCCCCCGCGGCCCTCCCAATATCCCACCTTCAATGAAGCAAGTGGGGACATCATCTCAGATGGCCCCATCATCCATTCCATGGTTTTCGCAGTCCAGATAGGTCACGCCATTGAGTTGCGTGAGGGTGGCGACATGGGTGGTTGCGACGGCGATATCTCAACGATACTGCCGGTGGCAACCCTCCATGTTGCCTTCGTCGTGTTTGTTGCTGTGCGCCAAGCCCGCCGCCGCCGGTCTCGACGTTCAAGGCCATTGGTTGAAAAAGCCGGGCATGCTCCTGCGTGGCTTTGAGGACATCCGAAGTGGTGGTCTCTGCGCAAATTGTCGCTGTCATCGTCCTCCTCATTTCCATCGTTGTTGAGGTGGTGGGGAGTGGGAGATGACTCAGCCTCATAACTGCCAGCCCTAAACAAGCCTGGCAATAAAACATGAGCTGAAGATTCGAGTCATATTTTTTCGCCACCCATCCGAACGTCATGCACAACAATTAGTTTTAAACACCCCGCCTACTCACATGTAGTATTTGCCTCATTTAATCATGTACACCATAGACTTAGTTGTTTTTAATCATTAAGAAAGGACTATAACGTGAGCAATGACTATAGTGAGCTTGACTCAGTCACTTACAAGTTGAATGTTGGTACTTAATGCTCTTGAAGTTTGCCAGAACCTGCCAATCACTAGTACTTGTATGCCCCTTATGAACATGGAGTCAGTTTGTGTGTGCAGCCGATCATTCCGACAGCTCAGTGCTTTCACCAACCACAAGCGCACATGCCAATCGTCAAAAAAGCGCCTTTCCAGCGCTCTGGCAAAAGCAAAACAGCTCTGGTTAGGACCTAAAAGGCAACGACTTCTCTCATCATCTTCAGAGGCCAATGAGGTGCCTCTGGTGCGTTTGGCACCGCAGACAGCAGACCCAGTGGTTTACTCTATACCTAATACGATGAAAGATAACCGCTCATTAAATATTGTTCTTAGATCGGTGTTATTCTGGACGATGAAAACCAAGCCGATGACTCCTATATGTCTATGATGGAATGTGTGCCATGGACCCGAAGACTTCATCATCGACTCCCTTTACAATTCAGAGATCCACTGCCACAACCGCCACCACTTTTACCACCGCCATCCATCATCCATTGTATCGCGTCGACTTCGCAATTGACGGCGAACAATAGAATAACTTCAAGTTCATCGTTGGGCTGGAGCTCAGGAGCGGTACCCCGTCGATTGTGCCAAGTGTTCAGGACAGTACGCAACATATTTGGGCTATCCGGCTGTACCACACTGCAGAATTGCCTTCACACGATCCAGAGGAGTACAACGAGTTATCCGATATCCCATCTCAATCCCCTTCCACATCCGCTCCGCAAACATTTTATCCTTATCCAAACCACAGCTCATTCTGGTTAGGCGAGTGGTATTGGAATGGCGGCGTCCAGAAGTCTCAGTCTAGCTTTAATGAGCTTTTAGACATCGTTGGAGATCGTGGCTTCGAGCCCGCAGCCGTTCGAGATACCAAATGGAGTGAGATCAACAATATTCTAGCAAGTGGTGAAGATGAAGAATGGTTGGATGAGGATGCCGGAAGGAAACATATGCCTGTGACCATTGAAGTGCCCTATCAGCTTCGCCGTGGCATCTCCCCAGATCCCGACGCCAGTCCTTGAAGTTACACGATTGACGACTTCTATCACCGCAGTCTGGTTTCGGTCATTTGGGAAAAGCTTTCGGATTCAACAGGAAATCATCGGCATTTTCATTATAAACCATTTGAGCTGAATTGGCAGCCTGGCGAAGTCCCTTGCCCGGTGCGTGTTCAGGGTGAACTGTACACATCTCCTGCCTTCATCAATGCCCATTGCAAACTGCAAGATTCTCTGGCAGAACCAGGTTGCTCACTTCCACACGTGGTTGCTGCACTGATGTTCTGGTCTGATGTTACGCAGCTGACGTCTTTTGGTGATGTGAAGATTTGGCCCCTTTACATGTTTTTCGAAAACGAATCCAAATACTATCGGTGTAAACCCTCATGCCATCTCAGTCACCACATTGCGTATTTTCATTCGGTGGGTGCTATATTTTTGCTGATTGCCGGATCATGGCTGATCACCTATGTAATAGCTTCCTGGGGCCTTTAAGGATTTTACCACCAAGAAGACCACAGGGGGGAAAGAACCCAGCGATCAATTCATGGCGCACTGCGCTCAGGAGCTCATGCATGCCCAATGGATGATTCTACTCGATGATGAGTTTCTGGAAGCTTGGGTGCACGGCATCGTGATTACATGCTGTGACAGGATTACACGACGGTTCTATCCCCAAATATTCACCTATTCTGCAGATTATCCTGAGAAGTAGGTCATCTATTCACAACCGCGACCAATGGAATGAACTAACACCGCAATCTTTACACAGAATCCTCCTTGCTAGTATTCATAAAATGCCTGCCCTTTGCCCTTGCCCCAGGTGTCTCACCCCACTGTCACACTTTCATAACCTTGGGACAGCTACAGATATACAACATTGGGTAACATTGGCTCGCGTCGATGATCGTGGTCGACAGAACTCAGTTTTCACTGCTTGGAAGCTAATATATGAAAGGCACCAACAAGTGAATAGTACCACTGTGGAGAATTTGCTCAAAGAGACGTCTTTGGTTCCAAACCTGGTATGTCTGTTGCCATAATCATATTATGCTTAGCCCATTACAACTAACTCTTGTGATCTAGAATGCCTTTTCTGGTAGACTGGGATGCTTCGGCTTTGTTTTGTACTTGATGCTGGTGGTCGATTTATTGCATGAAATGGAGCTGGGCATTTGGAAAAGCCTCTTCATCCATCTCCTTCGGATTCTGGAATCACACCAGGGAGCAAATTTGGTTGCAGAATTAGATCGTCGGTAAGACATTTATTGATGTATTGCCACACCTTACAGCATATCTTTTCCACAAGACATGGCTCAGCCGAGAGGGACAATTCCCACTCCGAGTGGGCCAGCTAATCTCGGCCGACCAATATCTTTCTCCAGGGGAGATGGCTTGGCCGAGGGGTCTATGTTCTGAGGGACATGAGTTGGCCGAAGCAGGGGGATATATTGGCCAACCGGTCTGGATATTTTGGCTGGCCATGGGAGATGGATTGGCTGACCGGTCTGGGTATCTTGGCAGGCCATGGAACATGGATTGGCCGACAGCCTGGGTAATTTGGCTGGCCATGAAAGGTGGATTGGCCGACGTGTCTGGGTATTTCAGCTGGCCATGGAACATGGATTGGCCGACGGGTCTGGGTATGTCGGCTGGCCATGGAACATGGGTTGGCTGACGGGTCTGGGTATGTCGGCTGGCCATGAAAGGTAGATTGGCCGACAGGTCTGGGTATTTTGGCTGGCCATGGAACATGGATTGGCCGACGGGTCTCGGTATGTCGGCTGGCCATGAAAGGTGGATTGGCCGACAGGTCTGGGTATTTTGGTTGGCCATGGAACATGGATTGGCCGACGGGTCTGGGTATGTCGGCTGGCCATGGAACATGGATTGGCCGACGGGTCTGGGTATGTCGGCTGGCCATGGAACATGGATTGGCCAACGGGTCTGGGTATTTCAGCTGGCCATGGAACGTGGGTTGGCTGACGGGTCTGGGTATGTTGGCTGGCCATGAAAGGTGGATTGGCCGACAGGTCTGGGTATTTCGGTTGGCCATGGATTGGCCAATCCTGGTTAGTATACCGTCAGCCATGGGACATGGGTTGGCAAATACCATATATTGGCTTGCTGGTCATTCTTGGCAGATGGTTATGGTCCAGTTGGTTAAAAATATATTACTTTCTTCTGTTCAACTATATCTTCTCTAATAATATGTATTACTCCATCTTGTTGGAAAAGGCAGTTTCTGCTTGTGCTATCATATTCCTCCACATTACCATTTGTTTTTCCGCATAACAGATGTGCCCTCTCAGTCCCAGACCAACTTTGTCACGACGTGCTTCCAATTGCACCTTCTGGTGTTGCAGCCAACGAATCACATTACCCATTTCTGACTTGACGCTTTGCAATTCTTCAGACCACCGATCATATCTGGCCTTGCCACGGAGCCAGTTTACACGATACACTGTATAGCAGTAAGATCTTCCATGAATTGCTGTAGCAGAACCATTCACCTTCTTGCATCCAATCGTTGTCACCAGTATTATTCCTTTCTTTCCTCTGCCAGATCCAGGGCAGCTTGTGACTCCTCTGGCCCACTCTATTCTCCTCAAGCATATCACCACTCATCTTGATATCCTCCTGTCTCAGCACTTTGAAACGATCCAAAATGTCTGCATTCCCCCCTAGATTGACCAATGCTCGACGAGCCTGCCTGTAGCTGGTGGCATATTTACCAACTTTTTGCTGGATGGCATGTATGTCGTCCCATGCTCGAGTCTTCTTCTTCTGGCTGTTTGCTCCATGAACAGAGGTTCGAAAGATTACCATTTTCTCACCCAGTGTCATCCTCAAGTTTTCCAAACAATCGTTTGCTTGGCCCACCCTGAGTTCCACCTCCGGAGCCACCAAATTTTCCAAACCCAGCCAAGCACATTCCTCCACTCCTAAGGTCGATGGCATTGTGAGTCGGCAATTTTCTGGCCATTCTGCAACATGGTCATCATCTTCTTCGTCTACCCCACCCTCCTCATCCACATCCACAATCCAGTCATCAGCAGTGGGATCATAATTGACCAGATTACACTCATCCACATCTTCACCAAGTATTCCTTGTATTTTTCTGTGGAACGAGTCGATCCGAGACTGCAGTCTATTTCGCCGATCCTCCAGATTTGCCTTGTCTGTGAAACTGCCCGTTTTTTGAACAGCATGAGCCGTTGTTTTCAGAGTATTCCTGTAGGGTAAACAAATGTCAAAGAGACGATCGATGAGAATGAGGATACATCCTACTGTGCTTGTTCTATGTTTATTCCTTCATTTAAGATGGTCACCCGACCAGCCATTACATCTTTGGGATTCCCTGTCATCAGTCTCAACCTGATCTCAGCCTGCAATGGTGCTGGTGAAACATCATTACCGTGTCCAAAACACCAACACTTTACAAGACAAACCTTTCTCCATTCTGACGTCGAATACCCTCAAGTAGTCACCACGGAAATCCATTGCCCTTCTTTCTTCTTCCTTCCACTCCGCCAGCACTTGCTCATCCACAGTTTCGGAAAGCTCCTCAAAGGCTGCCTTCATTTCCTGCATTCCATCTACTGCTTTATCATATCGTTTCAACAAAGACCGAACTGTGTGACAGCTATGGTGATGATATGTATTGATGACATGCCTATGAATCACCTACCCATTCCTACCAACTTCTTCCAATTCGAATCCCTCATAAGGTCATCCAAGATCTCACGTCGTTGGGATTTTGACATGAAACGAATAAAACTGGAAATCTTGTTGATGATAGCCCACAGTGTCTCCAAAATTTCACCATCCTGCTGACCAGCACCACGAACGAAGTTGAGACTGAATAGGGCAAAACACTTGGCAACATGTGCACCAAGATGAAACTTGCCCACAGCCCCAATGATCTCAAGCGCCTCAGGGAGAGTGAGGTGGTCGGAATCGGAAACCCTTTTAGCAAAATTGATCAGCCAACTGCAGGCAATATCATATTCCACCAGTGCTTGGGTGATACCACTGTGGCACAGCCTATTGAGAGCATTGCATATCGAATAATCAACGTTCATGTGTCTGGTGCAGACTCTTTAATAAATTTGTCACGATTCATAGCTCAAAATACATGACTAACCGTTCACCCTTCTGGAAGTCGACGACACTGTGGGGTACAAAGCAACCATGCTTGGCACATGCACATGCACCGATGCCAGTAGCATATAAGTTATGACGATTGGCGTTTGCTTGGTTGACGGCCTTGTGATTGGAGCACTGTGACCTCTGATACATGATCATTGATTTAGCATTCACGAAATTCACAATTCGATAAATACCTCTTTGGACTCCAGGGAAGCTGCCAGATGAGCACGATAAGGTGCATCCTCAACCATATAGCCTTGTCCATCGATAAGCCCAACGTCGTCATCAGGCTTCCGCATGTTAATCTGCTCAGCTTTTAAATTGCCATCAACGACGATGCTGGGCCTGTAAAGCCACCTGTTTCCCTGTTTGGTGTGGAACTACATGAAAGCTGATCAGAATGACCCACTGATGCGGTCTATCCATCCAGTTCTGCGGAAGATTTATCCCTGGCTGGGGACATGCAGGGCAAAACAATGCCAGATCGCCATTACCAGGCTCCCTCTCAGTGTCATGCCCAAAGCTGAATCGTTTCTTGAGGTGCAAGTATCGCCACTGTCTTGACACCCTCATTAGCTCATGATAACAATCCTGAACACCATAACTCAGTACTCCGTTCTGTATGCACAATGTAACAAAACAACTAGTATATCACGAACCGGCAATGTATCTGGAAATGCATTGGAAGACAGTCTCCTTAACTTGTTATAAAAGTTGTTTGCAGACGTTTTGCACTCCATCGAATCAATGTAGAAATGATCCAGGAGCTGGAAAGTGAATGCTGACGACGGCCGTTTTGCTGTTGCAGGATACAAATGCATTCGAAGTAGTTGAATATCTCGAGTGGGGGCATCTGGGCAGGAGCACCATCGGATTTGACGTCGGTAAATTCCATTCGTATGAGTGACAGTTATGATATCTTCCTCGGCGTTGGAGTGGTACCGAGGTACCACTCCGGGGGCTCACGCAGGACTCGAGGGAAAGGTCGACTGGATAGGAAGGATCGACTGACTACTACATCTGGAAGGCTACTAACTAGGTCAAACCGTGGGAACCTGATCACGTGACTGACCAGGCACAACTACTACAGCGTGAACTGCCAAAGCCGGATCCAACTCGTCCTCCTCACCACCACCTGACATAAGAACATCATGCAGATATGTATCTTCGACAGATGGCTGGGGGCCATCTTTTCTGTATGACGGACAATCGCCTCCACCATGGCCAAGACGCATGACCAGGCCAATCGTATTAAGGTCATGTTTCAGGAAACATCTGCCGTTCCATATCTCAATTCTGTGGAATGGATTATGAATGTGTGTCTGCAAACAACAACGCTGGCAGAACGAAGGGCAACCATAGCAATCAGGGCAACGAATGGTGATATCGGCCATCAGACATGACTGGCATGTAACATTGGAAGGGGGGGCCTCAGATGATAAGAGTTCGGAGAGGTATTGCTTGTGAATCGCTTTCCAGGCTTCCATTTCATCATTCTGTGTCTAATTGACATGCAATCCTGTGGTAACATTTCATGAGCCCTCCTCCACCGAGGTAAATTCGTTCCCATTCATAATCCCCATTTCACTCCCCTCACGCATCTTTTGAAGGTGCAGGCACTCATCAGAGATCTTGATTTTTGCGAGGAACGATCGGACGCTGTTCCTAGCACCAGCACACAGGTTGCACAGTGTGACACTCTGGATCCACTAGTCGGCCGGCATGTTGTAATTATTCAAGGACCCTGCAAGGACTACCGAGGTATCATCAAAGAAGTAAATCACTTCCGAGGGGTTGCCATAGTGGAGTTGGAAGCCACAGTGCGAAAATCCATGTTCAAGTTTCAGGATTTAACAATCTTTGAGTGAGTCTTATCGTTTCAAGTTGCGTTGCACCGAACTAATGCATCGCAGCGACGATGGTGCACTGCTGCGACTGCAAGAGTGCGCAATTCGAGTCATGGAGGCGAGAGAGTATACTGGATCCGGAACCAGGGTGCCCATGCGACCACCAATTCCTCTGTCGACCACTCTGCTCATGCCATCTACCCCCATCCCAGTTGACATGTTTTCAGAACCAGTCAGTCCCGCTTTGGACCCATCATCATGGACACCTGGAAGGCCGGATGACAAGGCAGAAGGTATGCCATGCTGTCGATCTGTTCTGCATTGTGTGTCTGACTTCTTCATAGCCAATCCGGACCCTTGGCTCACAGACCGCCAACTTTATGCGTTAAAGATTATGGTGACTTTTACTAAAGAATGGGCCAGTGGTACACTATTCGGTCGCCTTGGTTTCACCCTACCGTCATCCAATGGGGGAATTCGAACACATGTTGATGTTCAAATGTGTGATTGCTTATCGACTGTGTGCACGAATATTCCCATTCAGTTTCTCGACCTGTACATCCGCAAGGTCCTCAGGAGCTAGTGGTGGTGATCAAGGGTGACTCAATCACAGGTGATGTTCTTCTGATTGATAAAATGAATGGGGAGGGGATGTGCGTCCTCGCAAAACCCGACACACCCCACAACCCGTTCATTGCAGTATCCAAAGAGCGGCTTGCTGTCATTAAAAAATTATAACCATCATTTTTTCACTACTACTGGAATATCATTTTGTCAATATCCATTTGTATTGCTCCCGCAAATGTCAATTCACACACTTTTACACTCCCAGTTGAGAAAACCAAACCTTCAGGCTTTTGGAGGACGGACAGTTATCTTTGGCCCAGGACTTGGCGGCAGTCCTGCCATGTTCACATCTTCCTTCCATTGCAGAGTTTGGGACAAAGTCCACTCTCAACCCAGGGACAAAGTCCACTCTCAACCCAGGCCATTGAAAGAGTCCTGAGACAGAACCAAAGTAATTTCATCTTGTTGATATTTTTACCTTGTCCAACTCATTATATTATGTAGGATATACCCAAGGGAAGTGGACATTGCTGTCGAATCTACGTTCACGATGAGTAGGACGGTTTTCTCAATGGGACACTACTTATGTCGCTGACTAGCAACCATTTGATAGTTGGGATCAAATACGACGTATGGTGAATGTCACAGATGTTGAGCTCAGCGAAAGGTTTCAGGGAATGGCGCAGTACTCAACGTTAAAGACAAAAGAATATCAGCCCCCAGGTTGTGACTTGACACCAGCACAAGCACTACCCATCTCCAGCTGAGATCGCGGTGCACTCGCCAAGCATGACACCAGATCGAGTGGCAGAAATCAGATTGAGTTATCAACATGAAAGTGGCCGACTGAGGTGAACTGGACAATGTCTATCAGACTATCACTGAGTGCGGGGGCTTGTAGTGCACAACGCCATGTCCAATATCATCAA
Organism: Hygrocybe punicea; assembly: GCA_963556145.1. Taxonomy (NCBI): domain Eukaryota; kingdom Fungi; phylum Basidiomycota; class Agaricomycetes; order Agaricales; family Hygrophoraceae; genus Hygrocybe; species Hygrocybe punicea. Next base: position 3,356,816 of record OY744470.1, read on the forward strand.
TGAAAGGTCCTTATGTTAAGTACTTTTACAAACAATAAATCTGTTTAACGTCGCTCCACATCATACTGCAAAACATCGACAGTGATTTCACCAAGAGTCTCCACACAAATGCAAACGCAGTGGTTGCCCTTGCGGCAGAATGAGCATCGGAATTGGCTATCATACAAAAAACACACCCGATTCACAGCCTGGACGTAAGTCCCTGTTTGCCATGCAGTACTGTAGTGGACTCGGACGGACTGTCCTCACTGTCATGGTTGACGTCAGCACACGCGTATTGGAAGGTTTCGATCACCCACCAGGAAGCGATCGGCTGTGGAATGACGAACGCCAGAACAATGAGCGACGGACGTAGCGACAGGCCGTGTGGACTTGGTGGATTATTGAATAAATATACTAATACAACAAAAATGCTCACCTTAGATTTCGCTTTACGCATTTAGTGGTGATGAAGGGTGGGAGACACAATTTATGAGGTGGGAGTGGAAGTAGAGGATGAGAAGAGTGAACAGGCGGTGGCAGGCCGGGCACCCAGTGACAAAGGAGACACAAGAAATGAGGAGGTCGTCCATGGTGATGCCGTCGTCGTCGTCGTCGTCATCGAGATACCACCGCCCCAACCATCGGTACCATCATCCTCATGCAGCTTGATGGGATGGACGATGGGGATGTCATGGACGACGTCTCCATTGTTTTTATTTACCTTGTATGATCCTGCACTGCCAGCATGAGTGAGCACTGGCAGTGAACAAAAATTTGACTGACTAGTACAAATTCTACGCTCACTTGTGCACAGAATGACTCAGTCAGACGAGCCTCAGGCCCTCACGGAAATTTGGTACCTAGTACCTTCTTACTTTTGTAAATTCGATTATGTCGTTCAAGTTATCATCTACTACCAGTAAAATTTTGAATTACAGACTTAGAAACAGCGCCTCCGATGTCAAAAGCATAAGCCTGAGGCTATCATTATGTAGCAAGATTTACGGATAGAAAGGCGAGGAGGAGAGTTGCGATAATATGTACATGCAAGACTACCGGGCCAGACAGCACTCGACGAAAACTAATTTGAAATGCAGGGCAGGAACAAAAAACTCTTTTAATAACTTGTTTTGCACCATCATGATTGCTTCCTGGGCCAGGGGAACTTGCCGATGAGAGCAGATAAGAAGGAAGAAGTCGCAGACATTGACCTCGGATGGGTAGACAGGACATCAGAGCCCATGGCGTTATTCTGCTGCCGTGATTCAGACTGAGCATTTAAATGTAATTTATGTATGATGGCATTCAACTCTGCACTGAAGTAGGCCACCATTGAATCAATGATAGGAACTGGGAGCCATTGTGGCAGAGTACAAGCAGTGACCATTCAATGTGAGGCCATTACATGGAATTGCGAGGGTTTTGTTCCCAATAAAGACTGCAAGTGAGAACATGCAGCACAGCACGTTTGCAAAATCCCGAGGATGTTGTTCAAATTCTACGTCATGGGATATCAAAAAGATACAGACAGCACGTTGGTGATGGTGCTTACAATAGATTCATCTAGCCCTGGAGCTTCGAGTGAATTGGAATGGTAGATGAGGCTGGCTAGAAAAGATTGAGAGTGGAGACTTCCGTGGAAGTTCTTGCCCCTCAACATCTCACCCCTTAAGCATGTTTCCGAGTTCATGTTCTGTGATGCTGTGTTCTCAATCACAACAATCGCATCCTCCAGTGTGCAACTCGAGGAATCACCAAGCATGGAGGAAGACATGACTTCTGTAAGGACTTCGTGCCAGGGCCGCAAAGCCATTCCTACATGCTGAGCGACAACCACTTTGAGAGGGACCTTGCGAAAATAAGAGGTGATTCCAACGAGGTTGTTAACGGCCTCAAAATAAATGGGTTGTAACCATAGCCAGTCTGCATAAGCATTGTGCACGGAAAATAGCTCCTCCCCGGATCCAGATACTATCATCACCCCACACATCGGACAGGCCCAGCTTTCGGCCACTTCGAATTTCTTGCTTGATTTTAACTCAATCCACAGTAAACTTGCAACAAGACATATAATACATCATATTGTTATTTTAGAAGTGTTTTCTAGGTGTAAAATGCAGTTTGTGGTGAGGAGAAAAAAAGGCAATTGGTCACGCTTTGACAGGTGGGGTTCAAATATGCCACTGTGACATTGTGTGACTGGCTGAAAGCTGGGCCTGTCCGATGTGTGGGGTGATGATAGTATATGAGCTTGGATGCCTGAATCCAATTCTATGTTCCAATTCCCATTCCCATTCCCATTCCCATTCCCCTCGACATTCTCATGCTTCTGAGTGCGAGGGTCCAGAGGGTTGATTCTGGTAAGGTGTTCCTTAAGAAAAGAGCTATTAACAATGTCCCGAAGAGTAAGACCACACGTGGTGAGGCAATAGATGGCAAATTCAAAATCCAACATCTCACTATCCAACAAAGGCCTACCACCAAACTTATCAAGTGCACGAAGAGCAGCTTCGTAACAACGGAGGTGTTTCAGCAATCGGTGGACTTCTTTGCAGGTGTCCTGGGTGTAAATGGTGGGAAGGTCTGAGCCGCTCTTCTAATCTTCCGCAAACTTCCTCAAGTTAGGAATTTCAAGTTTGGACAAGCCAAGAAACCTATCGTTGACTGGCTCCAAAAGCGATTCGAAGAAGGCGGCGTCGCACTGACCCAATGAAGTGGAAATGGGTGGCTGATCAGGAAAAGGGCGGTTCTTGACTATTGCCTGGGATGGTAGAGTATCAAGGAGGCAATCATAGAATGGTTTGGCATGATCCTTGTGCAACAACCTCCGCGTCATATTGGGGTAGGAAATGGCAGAGGTATACAAGAGGATGCCGAGCGACTCCTTTTCCGCCACATTGAGAAGGCTAATCACTGTAGCTGCGTGAGATTGAAAAGATTGGGATGTCCTAATGCAAAGCGTGAGGGGAGTGAGGAATTCAAATAGCTATTGCGCTCTTACCATGTCTTTTTCAGATATGGAATTGGATCACGCGGGTCGACGTCGCTTGCAGGCAGATGGAAAACAGAGACACTTTCATTCCCATAACCCAAAGTACCCAATGAATTGGATTGATTACAGGGGTCAGTTGAAACCTGCACATGACTGAATATGATGAGCTTCATAACAGAAGAGTCTGACATTGATTGGTCCTTTATAATAGCAGCTGTGTTTTCTTTGTCCCTGACCAAAAGGGTAGCAAGAGCCCCCAGGGAACGATGGTCGCCATGGATGTGAGAATCCGAATTGGTCACGCTACTAGTAAGGCCGAAATTGAGAGAAGGATCCTCGGTCTGCAGCATCTCCAACATGGCCATGATGGTTCAGAATGTTAGGATCTTGTCGGAAACTTCATGGTCGCCACTGACAGTCATTTTTGTGTGGTGCTGTGATGCAGCGATGCTACAGTGAGTCTATACCGACTCGGAAGAGACCAGCCAGGGAAGCTTGTTGGACCACCGGCCCTAAACAAACTTTATTAAAAAATGCCTCAGCAAGGTATTTGTTATTCTTTCCTACTAGTCCAAGTCGCTGGCATGATATCCGCTACAGTCGAACCCATACCCTCAGTCACAGCTCTAAGCTATGAGTTGGGAGTGGGATTCAAGGAAAATAGGACCTGAAAATAAATAAATCAGAAAAAAAGTACTCTGCACATTTTCGGTGACAATATCAATGATTAAAGTAGTCAGTAGCAGTCATAGAATGGACTCCTCTGCGCACTTGACCTCTGAAAGAGGCTCCTGAGGATTGCCTCCAGCTTGCGTGCAAGGGGATCATTCACACTATCGATATACATACTGTTGATGACTATGGGATGTGCACATTTTTCCTTGTTTGACGAGGAGCTCGGGTTCTTGGGTTTGTATTCAGAGCCTTCAGATTGGTTCGTTACTGTGATGTATGACATGAAATTGTATTTTTACACATAGGTTTCCGCATGTTCCCTGTCACTTTGCTTAAGTCGCCTATAACCTCCCATAGATTCTTGACAATGTCCTTTCCATCATCCAGTCTCCCCAACCCCCCTCATAGTCTGAAGCTGAGTCTCGAGAGCCCCCACAACTTGCTCCTCATCCACCAAATTGGCCTTCTGATCCCACCATTCTTCGTCTTGTGGAGAAATTTTCTTATTCTCAGCAAGTAGAGTCTTTCTTGGCTTTAATTTGATTCTGCAGGATTTTGAACTCTTTTTTTCAGGTCTTCGACAGGCTGTAGTGTCGTGGCTTAGAGAATATGAGTTACCAGGGGTATGGGTTAAGAGGGGTTCGACTATACCTTGTTCTTCACTGCTAGTTCAACCATGAGTCGCCATTCTCCACTTCCCTAAATAAATGCCCCCACTACTCCACAGTCTTGTACTTATATATCTTTTCTTTGTATCTGTCTCTGATAACTTCTTTCCACTCCCCCCTTTTCGTGCACCTATCTATATTCTATTTATTTTCGCCCCCATTTTTTCGGCCCTCCTCTCCCCTTTGTTCTCCTCGCCTCACAATGGGTCCTCTTCCTTCGTTTCAGCGCTTGTGCGTATTGGTTAGTGTAACAATACTTCCTGACCCTCGCCATCCATCCTCACCTGCTTTCCCAAGAGAATCAGGCTGCATTCCGGCACCATCGTCAACTTATGTGTGCTGGTTAATCGATGGCGAACACTTCACACTCCCGTTTGTATAGCAAGTTCCGTTTCACTCTTTCACTGCAAACATTTTCCATTGCTTCTTGTTTTGTGACAGCCGCCTCTCACAATGTCGTTTCCAACGAAGCGAGCAATGCCTTTTTACTCTGTCGTTGTGTATTAGAAAATGTGTGGAATGGGACTGAGGCAAGTATCTCCTTCAGTATCAGCTTGCCGCAAATCGTTGAAGCTTACGACTTAAAAATCCTTGCCATTATTATTCACCCCATCACCCCATCACCCTTGCCGGCCAACATTGAATGCCTCCGTCACTATCCAGACGCTCCAATCCCCCCGATATACGATCTTACCCCATCATAGTGCATGCCCCACATCGAACGACTCCTCAGTCACTATCCAGGTGCTCCAACGCCCTCGATATCCGATTACAAAGATTCATACCCCATTTCAATGTGATGTGCACATGCCACCATTGCTTTCATCATTTACTCCTCCCACTATATGAAACTGCCATCATAGATGGCCGTTAACTCGTGCTGAACTTTTTCACAAGAACTACCTTGACCGTGACTGCAGCTGAATCGCAGGGCTACAGTAATTCTTGAATCTGAATGGCTCCCTAGGAGGAAAAGGATGGAGAAGATATAGAGGCGAGGAGAAGGAGAAGGGAGGTTGGGGTTATAGCGAGTTGGAACAGGTATGAATTCGAGCTTAAAAGGTTTGATCAATGTTTCAGCTGACAATGATGATCAGTGCTCCCCCCTGTTACATGTTGACAATTTTCTCGCATGGCTTAATCTGCAGGGGAACCGTGTGCTTGCCCTGGAAAACACGTTGACACCGCCTATTTCACCCGGGATCAGAAAACAAATCACAGTTAGCTCGATGATCCTTCCAGTCGGTGGTTCTTTGCAGAACTAGCGTGGCCAGTTTTCAGTGATTGGATGTAAATGCAAAGCTGCTAGATGTACGTTTGAGTGCCTGGACTACTACTGTATTTGGGCATGACATATTGAGAGCACGTTACAACTGATGAGCTGTGATGTCTTAGAATGATACACTGCAGACTGAATAAAGGTATTTCATATAGCAACAAGATTCGCCATGCATGTGGTTTAGATATGTAGGCCTTTATATACGATGTTCGTAGTACGTTCAAGTTTATCATTCGCGACCTCGGAGGAAGGATTTGTTATGCGTCTCTGAATCAAATGAGGGAAAGGGCCGTATACAGCTGGCTGTGGGCGAAGACGGGGTTTGGATGCAAGCTACTATACAAGGAGAAGGTTAGAGCCCAACCTCCCCCACCTCCACTCTGCCCCTCACCACTCATCTTAGTCCCCGCCTCTCTTTTTTTTGTTCCAGATTTTCCCGAGAATGGATAACCAATCTTTATCACTTTTCCAGAAGTCCCTGGTTGAAATATGCGAATAAATTTTTTTCCTGATATCAGAGCCGGGTGTGTATGAAGACACCGAAATTGGGTGGGTATTTGCAGAGTCAGTGTGTTTTCGTGATTTCGGTGCATCTGAGTTAAGAAGCTGAAGCTGAAAAATCATGTTTTTCAGCTGTTGTTTGAAGTGAGTGTTTATTTCCTCGAAAGTCAACTCCTCTAAAATTTTGGGCCCAGGGAGGGTGCATCCGAAAGTTGCCTGGTGGGATCCCTGGACATGGAGCTGGAGCTGGAACCAAATTGCAATCAATCGCAAAAGGAGCGTACAAACGGGACAGCATCGTTTAGATACGCCAATTATGTTGACGACATCCTAATTTGAACTGGTAAGACACTCGTATCGCTAAAATTTGAAATAAGTTACCTTAAGTAAACCCTTATCACCAAGGTGTAGCAATATCAAGCATGCCAAGATTGCTTCGCAGTGAAGCATCCCCGTGAAAAACATTTCTTCTGGCAGGAAACACGATAAAGTGGCTATGGCTTTGCCCGCAAGGTCCTCGTCTTCAATTCTTGTCTCCTCAGGGTGTTCGCCGTGTCTGATCTCCTCTTCTTCATCCATTATTTCTTTGACGACTTCTTTCCAGGGGCATAGTTCTTTACCCTCATGCTGCATCACAACTACATCAATAGAAAGGCGTCCGCCGAAGAGATGGTAACCAGAGATAACTCGGTTTGCAGCCTCGAACTGTATGACTTGCAATCGAAGCCAGCCTATGACAGCATTGGTTACAGAAAGACATGCTCCACTGGAAACAATGGTATGGGGCTGGGTTCCAACGAGGTTGATATTGAGCTCCTCCTGCTCCTCCCCCACTTTTCCCTTTCCTTTCCCACTCACATCCACTTCAGGTAGGGTTCCAATAGGCTTTGGGTCTGCTTTTCCTTTTTTCTTCTTTTCTTTCAGTGTAAGAGGGTCAATTCCATCTCTTTTTTTCTCCTTTTTCTCCTTTTTCTCCTTTTCTTTTTTCTCTTTTTTCTCCTTTGCTTTTTCCTCCTTAGATTTCAGTATAAGAGGGTCTGGAGGATTGATTCAGGCAATGTGTTCCTCAAGGAACGAGCTGTAAACTATGGGCCGAAGAGTGAGTCCACATACAGTGAGGTAATAGATGGCATATTCAAACTCATCCGTATCACGATCCAGCGTCAGCTTATCATGATTCCTGAACCCTTCAAGTGAACGAAGAGCAGTCTTGTATTGACTCAGGAGATGTTGCAGCAGTAGGTGGACTTCTTTGCAGGTGTCCTGGGTGTAAATGATGGGAAGGTCTGAGCCGCTCTTGTAATCCTCCGCCAACTTCCTCAAGTTAGGAATTTTAAGTTCGGACAAGCCAAGAAACCTATTGTTGATGGGCTCCAAAAGTGATTCGAGGAAGTCGGCATCTCACTCACAGGATGAGGTAGAAATGGGTGGCTGATCAGGAAAAGGGTGTTTATCGACTATGGCGTGGGATGGTGGAATGGCCATGAGGCAATCGTAGAATGGTTTGGCATAAATCCTATGCAACAACCTCCTTTTCATCTTCGGATAGGAAACTGCAGAGGTATATGGGAAGATGCCAAGTGTTCCACCTGACTTCTCGTTGGCTGCATTGATAAGGCTACACACAGTACCAACGTGCGATTGATAGGGTTGGTGAGTCCTAATGCAAAGCATGAGGGGAGTGAGGGATTGAATAGCTACTGAACTCCTACCATGTCTCTTTCAGATATGGAATTGGATTATTTGGATCAACATTGCTTTCAGGTGAGGGAATTATGGCAGGATCTTTACATTCGTCTTTGAATGTCATCACATCTTTATCATCGGTATCTGGCAATGGCTCCCGGGGGTTTATTGTTGTGAAAAGCTTTGCGAATCCCGTATCCTTATTCGGATCATCCATCACTGTAGCCCCCACTTCGTGGTCTCTAACCAATAGTGTGCTCACGCAGCCTAATACTTGCAACAATGGCCGGATTTCACGGGGCGGAACCATATCCGTCAGTTGCAGGATGGTTTCACTTTCCGTTTTAGACTCGATAGCTTCCCGTAGTAGTTGAATAGTGGTCATAATTGTGCGGAAGGTTAAACGCTTTTTGGCTGCAGTCATGATGGTAGGATGGCTGAAGTGTTTTGCAGTGTGGGTTACTGGCTAATTGTTAATTTGAACCAGGGCGACCCAGGTGCTTTGTAGTCGCTGAGAATTTACTAAGATTATAGAGAGGAGATAAAGTTTTCATGCGTGTGAATAGCCCACTGGCATCACTATCCCCATAAAGAATGGTAAGTTGTTCCTCGGTGAGCCATCATGATAATTATGATGGCGATGAGCCTACACATCAACAACCCATACATGAAGAGTGCTGGCAGCAGCCTGAGAACACACACTGGCATGATCTGACCATCCGACTCTCCAAATTGCTCACTACTAATACTAGTACTAAATCACGCCTGGGCGATCACCATGATTGCGGCACATCGGGCCGGCGCAAGCACTTCAGCTTGTTGAATGATTTATCCAGAAAATTCACCGAATTTTCACACACTGTCTTGATCACCATAGTCCCATCCGAGGGACCTAGAACCTCCGAATCGTCACAGCATACACAGGAGACGCTACTGATGTAGATTACTCATAGTAGAAACTAGCCCGGTGTAGATACTGTAATACCATGGCATAGTTATGTGTCATTTTTTAACCTGCCAAGGTGGGCCGCAGAGGCCCTGGGCCCGCACTGCCAGTGGCAGGTGACTAGTCTCGTGCCTTACTATAATGGTAGTTCCCAATTAGGGCTTGCCAAAAGATCACTGGTCTACCAGGTGACACACGTTCAAGCTGAGCCTTATTGAACTATGTACTAGGTCCGTCGCATGAGACAACTGCCTTTCTGTGGAAAGCATGACAAATAATGATGTGGCTACATTTTGTCTTATATGGCCAAAATCGAGCACTATGTTGACAAGTGTCATGACCAGTTCCACGAAGGGCCCGACGTCAAGATCATCCTACTTGATCAGGATATCCAATCGTCTGGCAGCATGGAAGCCGAGAAAATTACCATCTGTGATGCAGTCGCAGCCGGCATAATCGCAAACGAGACTCTCAGGCTACTTCATCGCCTGTATCCACCAATTCCTTATCAAGATCGGCATCAATCCTGAGCACCTTTGGTTCCAACAGCATATGGCAAATGAAATGGCCCACTATGCGACTGACTGTTGGTCTGCCGAGATCCACAATTTGTCCCACACAGGGATGGCTGTGTGGACAGGGCTGCTTATAATTTGACCATGCATTCGCAAAAGACTGGCCATCCATTGGCTGTTCTGGAGGCATTGAAGGAGCCAACTGTCACAGAAAAGGTAGTGGCTGAGTTTAACACAAATGTCTTGAACCAAACGTACGGAAAAGACTCGAGCATTGGGGAAGTGAATGAGGCTCAACTCCTTGAACTCAAGCGAAATATCTCACAAGTGTCTGTGCACTTATCTCTTCTGTGGTCAAGGTTCTATAAGACTTATGCTTATCATAGTGGCCTGTCCACCATATAGGCCAAGGTTCTACAAGGTTGTAAAAAAAAAGGCATTTCAAAGGAATAATTAAATATTTATCAGAATGGCTGATATATTGTATGGCCAAGCTTCTATAAGACAGTGAAAAAAGGGTATTTCACAGGAATAATTAGATGTTTATCATCCTACTCTACCTGGGCTGCCTCTCAACTAAGTAGACAAACTGGGCAAGGGTCTCCAGGTGCATCTCCATCCCCTCCCACTCGTCATTTGCTGACCAAGGCCTGCGTACACCCAGCTTCCCATTTCCACCTGGCGCACAGCCGGTGCCATGTCCATTGACTGGCGTAGGATGTTGTCAGGTCGAAGAGTGGTTGGTGGGGTGGGTGGCGTTTGCCCAGGGCATAACCCGTACCTGCAACTTTGGGTGCGGGTGGAGGGTGTCTGTACTAACAATACATTATTCTTATGATGCGCAACTGACAGTCCACCATGTATTCAAGTTGATTTAAAAGCAACCTTTTCAAACAAACCTTTGTACGCAGGCGTACAGGTATATATTTCAACCAAGTCAACACTGACCACACTTGACCCTCAACTGTCACATTCCACTGCTCACTCACCACCAACACCTTCCCTTGCTCGGTCTTTATAACTATGAATTCGTTACCATCGCTTTGGTGCCGACGACTCCTGTCGCCAAGCTTTGACGCAGTAGGACCATTACGCACGGTCCTCTCGCGATATTCGGCTGAGATAGAAGCCGCTAAAGTAAAAAAGCTTTGCTACATGTAAGCGATCATTTCCTGAATTAATCCATGGACTCACAGCAGTTTTCAGGGAGGGATATCATCGAGGCCACCAACGCCACACGATCCGTGGCTAGTGTTTCAAGGTCCAGTCCATAGGACCGGAAAAAAACCGGGACCCAACCAGACTGAACCGAAAAAGACTGGACCACCGGTTGCAGTTGCACCCAATTTGGGAGGTTGCCGGTTGCGGTTGCCCAATTTGGCTGATGCTTATGCAACCAAGTTGCAACCGGCCACAACCGGTCACAACTGGACAACACCCACAACAGCAGCACCAACACCGAGAAGCAAGAAGGCGAACATAACGAGCAAGCAGGGGCAGCAGGGATGGGTGCGTCCCTCCCCGCTGCGAAAGTATGTTTTTTATTTTTATGTTTTATTTATCATCAACACGACCAATTTGAACCCGCCAACCCACCCACCTGCCACGACAGCTGCAAAACGACCGCGATGGCCACAAGGAAGCAAGAAAAGGCAGTGGGGGGTGGTGTGCCCACCCCTGCTGCAGAAAAGGTATGTTTTTTCGTTTTTCATTTATTTTTCTATGCTAATTCCTGACCAACATGACGACCCACCAATGCGCCTGTCACCAACTGCCCACGCATCCGACGCGACCACCACTGCCACCATCAACGGGACCGCCAATGCTGCCATCAATGGAGCCGCAATGCCCCCACCAATACGCCAACACCCCCACCACTGGGGGCCGTCAACGCAACGGGTTCACCAATGCCGGCATCAACGGGGCTGCAACACCCACACCTCAGTCCACCTCGCATACACACGGCGACGTGTCAATTGACGCGTGTCCGGTTTTGCGAGGTTGAAGAGTGTGTGTGGGTGTGCAGAGAGACTCACCAATGGCCCAATGTGCCCACAAAACCATTAGTTATTAATTATTAAGAAAGGTTTAACTATTTAGACAGTCAAGTGTGATTTTCCCCGGTTGGAACCGGTTAAGACCGGTTGGGTCCACCCAAAATCAAAAAATGAACCGGTCCTCATAGGTCCGGTTCAGGTTTTTGACAAATTGTGTGATGAGTTAACCGGTCCGGTTCCGGTTAATGTCCAAAAATGGCAAAAAACCAGACTGGACCGGACCTTAAAACACTATCCATGGCTACTCGTTCGGGGACTGGATGAGTTTGATGGTCCATTTAGCGGACAACGAGGGTTCTGGTACCCCAGCAGATCATGATGAAGTATACATATATCAGGCGAGACATGTACGCAAGTGGAGGCGGTCAAAAAATCCTGGCCTATGACACCAATTCCGGGAGGAATGTTTTGAGAAGGTCAGTCTCTCATGTTTCAATTATCATTATGCTAAACTTTGTTGTAGGTCAACTGCTAAATTTTTTTCTTTACTGGCATTCATGTACACCGTAGATATTCCAGAACTCAAGCACTGGACGCGATAACGAATGGAAATTGATATTGCCGCTTGTATCTATCACACAATTCCCCCCTGTTGCTGACAGGTTGCTTAGGGACCTAGCACTTTCCTACTGCTCACAGGATGCTGCAGCCTCAGGAGCGACCACACTCACGACTTCCAGCAAGAATAATGACTTATTGCTTCAAAGGTATGTTTCGGTCCTTGCATGACCTGAGCTAAATATGGCTTCCAGAGTAGATAAAATCACTGGGTCTCCATTCAAGACCAGTCCATAATGGCGCAAAGCGCTCGCATCTCATTTATTTACGAGATTTTATCAGTGCATGTTATGGCACATTTAGCAGCGTATGCGGCTAGGTTTCCATCCTGCACGGAGCGCTCTTCGTCCCACGCGAGCTGGTGATGGCCTCAATGACACAGACGAATGTATGTCCAGCGACGGTGGTGGCCTGATAATGGAAGTGACAGTGACAATGACAATATTGAGCATTGACAGCCGATGGTAGGGATGACAGGGACCACGAGCGGCAAGGACTATGGCAGCAGCATTCTTGCCCAGCATTGAGGAATGGTATATTCAAGGCGTGCAGTACATAGTTTTGTTAGAAGCCACAACAAAATTACTATAACTCTAGATGTATCCACAGTGATGGAACCAGCCAGCAGCATCTTCTGCCATCACTGAGAACGCAGCTTAATGAAAATAAATGAAAACATTGGTATCATCGCTACCACGTGCAATTCCTGCTTTCAGTAGACATTTTGGCTATCCAAAAGTAGGAATTCTACGTGGCAAATACTTCCCGCAGTGTATTCTGCAGTGCCTTAATAACATTGTCAAATGGAGTCAACCTCACTTGCACTGGCAGACCCCCCCAGAGGCACTGCAGAACAAGACTTTGAAAATTTGGTATTTCACAGGAATAATTACATGTTTATTATCATGGCCTATATTGTATGGCCAAGGCTCCACAAGACTTTGATATTTTGATATTTCACAGGAATAATTACATGTTTATCATAATGGCCTATATTGTATGGCCCAGGCTCCACAAGACTTTGAAAATTGGGTATGTTGCAGGAATAATTAGGAGTATATGGTAACCCCTTATATACAGCAATCAATTTTAAGCCAATATGAATGCAAATGATCAACTATCACAATAATTATATTGTGCTTGAATGCATTTATTTGGCCAGATAAGACATTGCAAATGGCTGCAAGTCTGCTTATCAATTATCAACTCCGCCTGGATATACCGGCGCCTCCCCGATTTCCCGATGTGCATGCAATGCCAAACATGTGTTGTTGACAGGTCATCTGACCTGGCCAGTTCCTTCATAGGCTAGGGCATCGACCCTGACATCCAACATTTTCCCTTCCCCTCATTTTTACTCTCAGACACCCACCACAAAGATTCTACTCCATCTACCATGTCTTGCCCGTCATCAAAACCTCAACTCCCGCTGTCAATCCCGTGGCTTTCAAATACTGGCCTGATGCGCCGCCCAAAAAGCTGCAGGAGCTACATCGCATTTTCCAAATCCAGTACATGGTCCCGCACAAGATTCCAGCACCCAACAAGGAATCCGGCACCATTCCCGTCTTCTCTCATAATCTCTATGTACTGAAGACCCACCCTCATGATGCCACCGCCCGAGGCGACTTATGGCGCGAAATGCCCGAACGATACGAGGAACTGCTGCATCAATTGATTTACCAGATGGACTTGTACATCTACGCGACAGCAGCAGTGGCATACAACAAAGCACCCCACTACTTGCCGGACTACGTCAAAAATGATAAGGAAGGAACCGATACACTGCGTGACTACCTCAAATATACGGTGGAGTAGTGGGACCTGCCAGTCACGTGACCAGGCTCCCACGGTTGACCTAGTTAGTAGCCTTCCCGATGTAGTAGTCAGTCCATCATCCTTCCTATCCAGTCGACCTTTCCCTCGAGTCCTGCGTGAGCCCCCGGAGTGGTACCTCGGTACCACTCCAACGTGGTGATGAGAGTGTTCTTCGACTCCATGCCTCTCTCTTTTTTCTCTCGGGTTCCCACTCCTTACGACTTTCTCGCGAGACGACCTTTTTTCGGCCTCACCACCCACTGCTGCGCAACCGCGCATTTTCTCTTCACTCACGGCCGTACAACACTCAAACTACCCCCCGGTGCACATGTTCAACCCAATAGGGCCCCGCGTCGCCCCCCGTTGACCCAAAAAACACGCCCGCGACCCTTCTCAGCACCCAAGCGGCAGGCCACGTCACTTTTTTCGACCCCCCGAATTTCCACTTTCTTTAGACCCAGCCATGTCCAGACAACCCCCCGCAACTTCGTTCAACGTTCCGGAGCCCCGCGTTCCCCATCAGGATCCCACGTAGCCCGCTACTGCGAGTTTAGGACAACCCAATGAAAATCGCAGCGCCGCCGCACGGACCCCGTTTCTCGTCACCCCCACCCCTACACGGACCCATTCGACTCCCCGCACACTCGTCCCACCGGCCAGGACCCCCCGTTCCCCTCCATTGTGCCAAACGAACCCCCACCGTCGTTTTCGGACACCCGAGCCACGCGCCACGTCACCATCGCGCAGCCCCGTTCTGCCAGCACAACTGGCCCCAGACCAGCTCACCAATCTCGCGGCCCACCCCCCAGAGCACCCTGCATCTCGCTAACGCCCCGAACGAGCCCCCACTGCCGTTTTTGGTCACACCACGGATCCGTCGCGCCCCCCCGTTCTTTCATGTACCCCAGCCTCACATGGACCCATTCGACCTCCCGTGCCCTCGTTCCACCGGCCAGGACCCCCCGTCCCCCTCCATTGCGCCAAACGAGCCCCCGCCGTCGTTTCCAGACACCTGGGCCAGGCGCCATGTCACCATCGCGCGGCCCCGTTCCGCCAACATACACAGCCCCAGACCGACTCACGAAGCTCGCGGCACACCCGCTCACCATCCCGGAGCACCCCACCTCACTCCAATACCGCGAATGGACCGTTCCCGCCGTTCCCAGACCCCCACCGCGTCCCGCCACGTCACCACCCCGGCCAGTTCCTAACACCATACCTGGCCCCACGAACCCTCGTTCAGCTCCCTGCGGCATCGTTCTCGACCTGGACGAGCCACCCCGATCTCTTCGCGTGATACCCCAACCCCCTTCGCGTCGGGATACTATGCCTTGTTAAGTACAACCCTATGCCCCGTCAGTATTATAGCTTTTATTATAGCCTCGTCCCCCGTTCCCCCCATACTGGATGTCAATCACGGTCTACCTACAAGCCGTCACTACACTACGTTCACGCACCCGTTTACCCAATCTCCGCCAATACAGTTATATTTTGGACCACCTGAACCTTCACACTGCGCTAAGTACTTGCTAGGACGATTCGAGGGATCTTTGGCCTTGCGTTGTGAGCCCGAACCCTTGCGAGGGAGGCATTCGAAGAGTATTGAGTTTGAAGAGAGTCTTGTATAGTCTGGTCATCTACCGCCCCCTGCGCGAGGACGACTTCCCGCTTCACGATATAAGGCCCCGGCCTTGATTCGAGGCATTCTGAGGGACTGGGAGTTGTGGCTTGAGAGTTTTTTGGTCAGTTTTGTTTGTTTTGTGTTCTTTTCTGTAGCAGTTGGCGACGAGGGCGTCGCCATGAGGAAAAGGGGCACTTGGAGTAGTGGGACCTGCCAGTCACGTGACCAGGCTCCCACGGTTGACCTAGTTAGTAGCCTTCCCGATGTAGTAGTCAGTCCATCATCCTTGCTATCCAGTCGACCTTTCCCTCGAGTCCTGTGTGAGCCCCCGGAGTGGTACCTCGGTACCACTCCAACGGACACCATCATGGACGAAATATGGGCAGAGGTTCTGGTCGCAAAATGGGCCAACAAGGTTACCCGTGACTGGCGAAGAAAGATCTTCGACGATTGGCTCCTCAAAGAGTTTTATGTCGGCAAGCATTCTCCATCGGCATTAATTCAACATGGCGCTGTTAGCACTGACGCCAGAGGACCTTGGTGAGTACATATACACATTGGCAGACAAATGGATTATGACATCTGGCATCATAGATTGGGCGAAATATGATGAATCCGTGCTAGCATGGCACAGCGGATCCTCTGCAAATTGGTCGTTTGGTGGGCTGCCAGATGCCACAAAGCTTGAAATCATTGGTCAGGTTATTGCATGGTTACAGAGCAATCCGGATGTTTCCGAGTGGCGTGCAACATGCTGGTAGCTGGAGGCCAGAGATCTATCCCTGATCAAAGATTATCTATGTATTGTTATCTATTATCAATATTTGAACGTGTTATCTATGATGTGTGATAATACGGTCTGTAGAAATTGTGCAAATTCCCCTCTGAGTGCTGGTTTTACCAGTGATTCACTGGTGTGTAAGTAATCCTGCCTAATTAGTAATGAGCAGCAGTTCCCGTTACACCATGAGCACAGCTCAGGGCTAGCTCAGGGTTCGAAGTTCCCACCCTTTGGCAATCGTCGGAAGTGGCTGGATCTGAACCTTTTATGGTGTTTACTGTCTTAGTGATTCTGGAAGGCGTTCTGGAAGCATTTGATGTGGAGGTTGCTCAAACCCGAAGTGATGGATCTGAGAGGGTTCTGCTAGACCAATTTTTAATACAAATTTTCAGCACCATTTCAAGCCTAGTTTAGCAGGCACGTTCAAACAGTCCCTGTGAACCCTCGACAAACCTTTGACTGATGGTCCCTGAGGCCTGAGGCCTGAGGCTTCACCATGGATTGGATAGGCAGTAAACCCTGGCTTGGCTATAATATACGAAAAGTGCTGTATTGCAAAATACTGGAATATTACAATAGGCCATTAAATGAACGTAAAAATAACTGTATGAAAGAGAGCAACAACATGATATCACAACAGCAACATAGTCGCGCAGAATCACCACATCAGAGCCTTTTCAATCTTTTGTTGCCAGACAACCGATGGAGTTGTGGTAGTTTGTTTCCCCTGCTTGTGTCCAGGATACTTCTCGAGGTCGTCTTGGAAAGCTAGCATAAAAATCCTTTTATTAATAACAATGGTTAATACTCGTAACAAGACACGCAAATAAAGAAACTCATGCTGTCCACTCGATATTCTCATCTTCCACCATTGGCGCAGTTGCCTGAATTTTCAGATGGGCTTCTTGTAATAAGTCATCGACAAATGTCCAAAATTTCCCTGGACCATAGCTTCGTTCGTCCACAGGAACCCAATCTTCATTTCCATCTGCTTCAGGGCCTTCTTCTGAGCCACCGTTTGTCGCATGGGCAATTCCACCGAAATTGCAGTCATCAAGAGTGCTGAAATCAAAATCACCTCCTTGGCCACCCTCACTTCTGTCTTTGTCAACATTACCAGGGTGGTGGCTAGATGTGGAGCTAGGACCATCGGGTGTGGGCCTGCCACTGCCAAACTTGGTTTCGAAGTGGACATAACAGCCTCTCTAGAATCAAACATGATGAATAGTAGAGCGATAAGTTTATGAAGCATACAAAATATGATATATGTAGTGGAGGGCCGTTACTTCCATTCCAGGTGGGGTCAGTGCTTTTGATAACATGCCAATATGCTGCGGCCTCTTGTCTTTTCCATTTTTAAGTTTGGTGGCAGTAGAGAATGCAATCTCATTTTAGCATCAGCACAGTTAAAACAAATGTGATGCACAATGAGGCATACCTTTTGTGTGATCAAGCTGCGTAAATTAGTCAGTGGTTCTTTCATGAGTGTTGACAGTATTTGAGCTAATTCAGGGTCTTCGAGAGCTTCAGAGGGTACTTTGAAGATGCCAGGGTCATCGCGGATCAAATCCTACCATAGATATGGATAAGAAGTCTTGGAATGAAAGTATGTGATCCTGCTTACAAGAATATGCTCCGCAAGATCAGTAACATATGCTGTTAAGTTGGGGGAGAGAAGACAAGCGAGAAGCTGATCTTGCAGATATTTCTGTGACGGAAGGTTGGCACCACTAGCCAATATCCATGACAAATAAATGATACCCGGAATTCCAGGGACTTTAGCATAGTGATGGACAGGTCAGGTTTGGAACCATGGTTCGAACCTGAACTGATGAGAACTGAACCATGGTTCAGGTCCAGGTTTGAGGCCAGGTATGAACTGGACCTGAAGTCCGGTTCTGTGTTCGGCCTTTTTGTCACGGTCCAGAACCCATTCGGACCAGTCCGAACCCCAAACTTCGAGGTCAGGCGGTCACAGGTCAGGTGGCCCTAACCGACTCGTGACCTTGCTGATCGCGTTGTTTTCTATTGTTTAATGTTTATCACCCACATTCTCCTACAAATACCAACTCTTGACAACGCTCTCGCTCAGCTGTGCCCCCATCCCCCTCTGTCCAATTCACCCCTCGCTGCTCGACCACATTCTTCTTTTGTTCCCTGTCATTAACAAAACCATCTCATGGTTCAGCCTTTCCCTCTCTTGCTGAAGCTCACATTGGTGTTTTCCTGGTATGTTTCATGCCTTTCCTTTTGTATTGTTTGGCTCATCCCCTTTTTTTCAGCCTATCCTTCTCAGTCCAGGGACAGTAAATTTTTGACCAAGTTGCGCAGATTTCCCATCTGCCTTGCGATACATTCGACCCACTTTCTCTCGACACTTTGCCCTTCTTGTACATACCTTTATTCTCTGTAGTTGTTGGTCTAACCAGGTTTCATAGATTGCCCATCTCTCTCGCAATACATTCGACCTGCTTTCTCTCGACATAGCGCCCAACCTTTCCCTTCTGGTACGTACATTTCTTCTCTGTAGTTTGGTCTAACCAGGTTTCACAGATTGCCCATCTCGCTCGCAATATTTTCGACCCGCTTTCTCTCGACACAGCCCCCAACCTTTCCCTTCCGGTATGTACTTTTATTCTCTGTAGTTGTTGGTCTAACCAGTTGCACAGATTACCCATCTGTCTCGCGATACATTCGGCCTGCTTTCTCTCGAAGGAGTCGATGCAGCACCCAACCTTTCCCTTCTGGTACATATCTTTATTCTCTGTAGCTGTTTCATGTCCCTAATTATCTAATTATCTGTATAGTTCTCATCATCAGAAGATTTTGCAATACCGCTAAAGTGTAAGGGTCGGCTGATGCCTCAGTGGTATATAAAGAAGTATTCAGCACTCTTTCATGCACATACTACAATGGTGGACTGTGCTGTAGACAGCGATGGCCAGCTTCTCGACGCTTCTGAGATTGTTTGGTACAATGATGCCGACGATGATACTCCCATTCTCACTCATACAAAAAAGCTCCCTCTCTGTTCTCCCTCTCCTAAGATAGCAGGTTCTCGCCGTACTAGCCATATCTCACGTCCTTCGAACAAAGTTCGTGACCCTGACAACGTCGAATCTAATGTCGCAGCAGTCAAAAGGAAGGCCACTGCTAAGGAGAATCCTCGACGTGTCGCTCGCCGAATCATTGCTGACAGCAACACTGACAGCGACAAGGAAAATACCGACCCCAAGGGATCCCCCTTGCAGGAGGTTGCTGATGAGGAAGGTCGCGATGATGCTACAGAGATCATTGCTGATGACACCGACACTGAAATCAATTACAAGTCCACCAAATCCATGGGTGATACTGATCGCCAGGTGAGTTTTTTGATGGAGTTACTTAGACTGCCGCTGAATAAAATATCTCAAGTTCGCTAGCTTTCGGACCAAGAGTGACCGAACAGCTGATGTGCGCACCATCTTCGAACGTGATGACCATCACGCCAATATTGACACGGGCAAGGAGGAATCTGGCCACTGGTGCCGAGTGTGCAAGTATGTACAATGGATGTTATCATGGTTCACAATGTCTGATTGGTTGAACATAGGAGCAAACTTATTAGGAAGAAGTATTGCTTCTTCACTGGAGGAGTTTCATCATTGACCATGCACATTTCACGGTGATACAACCACCACATCAAACATTCATTTTGGCTAATATTTTAACTCTCCAGCCACCCTGATCACGTTAGGGTCTACAAAGACCGTTGCAGCCAAATGGGTATTCCTCTCCATCCTTGAGTGCTCCTCAAAGAGACGAGTGCTAGTAGTCTGGACAAGTGAGTTCTCAATCGTGTGTTAATTGTTGCCTTCTATATCACATAATTAGACACGAACAATCTACTTTGGATGGATCAATTACCTGTCAGCCAAAGGTCCCGGCATTCTCGACCAATGGTCTCCTTGACTACATGGTTGAACTGATGGTCTGTGAGGATAAGGTGACGTACTCTCTCTTTTGGTATATGCATTTATTAATAGTAAGAACTACAGGCCTTCCAACTTGTTGACAAAGGCCCGTTTCGCCATCTCATCACCTACCTTTGCCTGACACTTTGTGACAAGGATATTCCACATCGCAAAAAACTTCAAACCGAGATTTTGTGGAGGGCAATGCAGGCAGAAGAGCGTGTCAAGTCACAGCTCCAGGTACGCTACTTGATTGAGATATAATATTTGCTGAATCGTTATCACTTGCAGGATATCCCTGGCCAAGTCTCTTTTACATTCGATTCGTGGACGTCCAAGAATGGGGACCCTTTTTTCTCAATTACTGGACACTATATAACTGCGCCAGTTGACCATCCAGAAGAATGGGAACTGAAGACAGAACAGCTTGCTTTTGCACAAATTGAAGGCAACCACTTGGGTGCCAATCTCACGAGCATTATTATCCGTGTTGTTGACCGCTATGACATCCATCAAAAGGTATGTTTATTTGTATCTCTATGACTTATATCTGACCTGTTGCATAGGTTGGCTGGTTCATGTCCAATAATGCCTCCAACAATGATACTGCCATGAAGGAACTTGGGAAAATGTTGGATCCCTTTGAACGACACTGGGATCCTACTCAGCGAAGGATCAGGTAAGTTGCCCTGCTGTTGATGCTATTCACTCTTTCACGGTGACCGTCAGGTGCATGGAACATGCGATTCATCTTGCCGCTGGTCACTTCATCAAAGGCGTGGCACCCACTTCTGGCCAGGCCCTTCTCCGGAAGGTGAAGGATGCCTTCAAAGGTGCAAATATGGATGACGTACTAGACCTCAATCGACTTCAAGAGTATTCCGGTTATGACGGCGACATGGAGGGAAATGGGGAAGATGATGACATCACCGACCTTGGATTTGAAGTTGGTGATGCTGTGGGTAAAGCGCTGGCTTTAGTTACGCAGGCACATCTTTAATTGGATCAATTTAATTGCACTTCTGAATGAATGATTAGATCCACAAATCGCCTCAAGCCAGGGAATTTTTAACACAGTGTTGTCGTGAAGTCGACGCCCCAGCACTTCAGTTGCTGGGGTGGATTCGCACTCAATGGGCGTCCTTATTTGACTTCTTGGACCATATACTCACACTCAAACATGTATGTATTTCACATACCTAGTCTATCTATCTGCGCAGTGACTAATCATCTTGACCTAGGGTGTCAACCGCTTTGTCCAACTAGCTGATGACAGCGAGAAAGTCCCTGACCTGAAGGGTAAATCTTATGCTGACTTCAGACTTTATCGGGGTGACTGGGATAAACTAGAATTAATGCGTGAGGTTTTGCAGGTATGAATGTTTGTTATCACATTTTAACCCTATGTCATTAATCTTTATTACTAGGAGCCTGCAAATGTGCAACAGACGTTTTCGAGTTCTCGGGATCCCACTGTTTGGCACACGATTCCAGTCCTCAAATTCCTCCAGGAAGCCTGGGAAAATATGTCGAAACATAAGAAATTTGAAGAGCTCCACGTCCCAATTGAGGCTGGGTTGGCGAATCTCCAAAAGTGGTACAGAAAAGTTGACGACACTGATGCTTATTTCATTTGTCTTGGTCAGTCACTTCATTTTCGCATTTGATGTGCTACTGATCTTTATTTCCCGAGCACTTGATCCCAACATTAAATTAGCATATGCTGAAGGAAAATGGGATGTAGAGTATTACGAACTAGGGGTGCAAGCTCTAGAAAAAGCAATTCGTAGGAATTTGCTATCTAGTTTACAATTTCTCATGTTCGTCAACAGTTTGACTGCTACTATGTTCAACCGTTGGTCACAGCTACCAACGATGGGAATATCTTGCCAGGTATGCCTCACTTTACACTGTTTTAGATTATGGCTAATGCCTGCTTGCAGTTACTAGAAACCCCCAATATGGGTACACATGGATGAGGGCAGCTGTACAAGCTCGCCAAGATGCAGATCGTGCCAAAACGGGACCTAGGGATGAACTCAAGATCTATTTAACCAGCCCTCTCGAACATGTGGAGAACGTAGTTTCGTGGTGGGGTGTATGTTCAGTTGTCTTTCGAGATCTTGGTCCAGAACTAACTTGTACATAGCATCACATGTTGCAGTATCCTACCCTATCATGCATGGCGCGTGATTATCTTGTGATACAAGGCTCTGCTGTTCCTTCGGAACGTGCGTTTTCGAGTGGTGATTTGACAGCTACATCACGACGCAATAGGCTGTCAGTGCGAACATTTGAGAGCTTACAGCTTCTCAAGAGCGCTTACCGGAATGGTCACATGGTGGCCGCTGAACAAGCAGAGGAGCATTTAAAGGTGATCTGGGATGAGATTAAAGTTGATGCTAGTGAAGACAATGATGATGGCGAGATGGGAATCTGATGGGAAGCCGGTTGTTAATGGTAAACAGAAAATTGACATGTCTTGTGTTATACCCAGATCCTTAGCTACGTTTTATAGTGTTTGAAAAAAAAAATAACTGCATTTATTAAAATTTGAGTTTGGTTCTTGGTTCTAAGATTGCCGAACCAGAACTGGACCTGAAAGAACCGGAACCGATGGTTCGGTCTGAGGTTCTGAGCTTGAGTAGAACCGGACCTGAGGTTCGGTCCGGGGTTCACCAAATTTGGCTAAGAACCAGACCGAACCAGACCTGTCCATCACTAGCCCCTGCGAAGGTGAGTACCCACTGGTTCAATGGTAGCACCCCATGTATCCTTATTTTTTGTTTCTTTTATTTCCCTTTTATTTGCTGTATTATCATGTATATTAGTCTATATACACTATCTAGAGGCACTAATATATTATATACAAAAAAATCAGCTTGAAAAGACAGGGGGAGAGTGAGTAAGTCGAGCTTGCTGTTGCTGACAGTGAGCTCAAGGTCCCTGACAGCAGCGGAAAGATCCGGGGTAGCAGCAGAAAGATCCGGGGTAGCAGTGGAAAGATCCTGTTCCCGTTCCCTGTTTTGGACAGATATCATTATCTAATATACTATATACAACTTTGTAGTTAAAGTGTTCCCAGTATTGCTGGAGATATTGCTGGTGTAGAGAATTAATTATAAGGAAATCAAGTCAAACTATACTAGACAGCAACACCTGCAGTCTAGTCTAGTTTGAATGCAAGTGTGGGAAGGTCAGGTGCCACTATTCCCAACAATTACATAGTATGCTATCATGCACCCTGTGTGATACACACGCACGCATTATCCGGAAGGACTACATGCCACTCAACAATCACATCTTTGCCTTCACTTTCACCGCTCTCAACCTGGTGTTCTGCATCGCCTCGTCTGAAAATCACACATGAGCAATTGTGTCGTTTGGGGTCAATAAGGCAAATTCGGGGAAAAACGTTAACCCACAATTGGCATCGTACAGCATGTCTGCAGGGACGGTTGCAATGTGTGTATGAATATTCGATGCATCCACCATCGTGGGGACAACGTCCTGGATAGTGGGTGCGCCCAAAAGACGCATATTCATCTCAAACTCATCCTGTTCCAGGCAGTCCACATAATAATACACAATAGCGCACAAGTGAATCAGCCGATTTATGGAAGGAACACTAGGAAGAAGAGGTGACGGACGCACCCGGAGAATTTGCAGCCCTCGGTCTACACCTTCCGTGCCGTATGATGACAATGCATACAAGAATGACCGCCCAATACCGACTATCCGAATCGACAAGATGACAAACGACATTTCAGAGTCAGTCTCCACACCCCACCAGGACAGGGAGCCCGATGGAGACACAAATACATACTCACCTGCCGAGGCACCCAATGCCACCGCCTTCAGCGCATCTGTCGCGCGCCGCACTCCACCATCGACAAACAACGCAAACCGTGTGCTTGGCACCACAAGCCCACGTTTCTCGCGTAAATGCGCGGTAACTTCTACGAGGACTTCGATCCCAGAGCGCGAGAAATCAAGCTGCCGCCCACCATGGTTCGACAGCACGATACCAGCGAGGCCGTGGTCGTATGCCATGAGGGCGTCCTGTCGAGGCAAGCTCGGTCAAGTTAGCAAGTGAGAATGAGAGCGGTGAAGCTGGGGTACGAACTTCCCAGCATTGGACACCTTTGAGTATGAGTGGCACTTGACGGGCCATTAGTGAATCTGGGCAACGTGAAGGACAAGTCAGTCGGTTTACGCACTTTTTGTAATACTTTTGAACCACGCAATGTCGCCCCAGTGGAGCCCGGGGTCAATAAATGACTGGAACGAGGTCAATTGAAAGGATAGAATACGTTGATGGCCATATGATACGTACACTGATAGCTCTTGCTGCGCCCTTGGAGCGATCGACTGCCTGCCCAGCCTTGCTGATCTCCGAAGGGTCTTCTGCCTCGAACTTCATGCGCATATCCTGCAAAGTGAGAATAAATGTTAAGGTGACATGGCAATTCAGTGATGTTGGAGACAAGAAGAGCACTAGATAGAACCTTCTCGCGGTGTCCAAGCTGCGGCGCATCTACTGTGATGAACAGACCTTTGATCCCACGCGCCTCCGCATGCTGCACGATCCGCCGTGTAATGTCCCTGTCTCGGTTCACATACCTGCCAATCCATGAATAACACAACACAACCATCAGCACAGCCTCGCAAAGTACGGGAACGGGTATGGCAGTGGCTCACAGCTGGAGGAATTGTACCTGACCAGGCCGTGCGGCATCGACGATCTCATCGAATGAACATGAGGCCAACGTTGGGATCTGTGCCAAAGTTAGTGGATACATTGGCTGAACTTGAGTAGAATAAACACCATCTGGATTATATCGTGCTTCGCCGCTGCACGGGTTAGCGTTAGCTCGCCTTCAGGGTGTCCCAGTTTTCCCAGGGCGGTCGCGGTCTGGAATGCAAGTAACATGGTAGGAAAGGAGGAGTGAGAGAGTAGCACTCACGATATAAATTGGCATGCTAGAGTAGTGTCCAAGGATCGTCGTAGAAGGGTCGACAACCGTAACATCACGTAGAACACGCGGGCGGAACCATATCCTACAAGTGCCGGTTTTAATGTGGGGAGGGCAGCGGACAGGTGAGAGGTGCTGATATGGAAGAAATGTACCTGTGGAAGGCAGCGTGGTTTTCCCGCGCTGTGATCTCGTCATCTGCGGCAGAGGAATAATACGCCCAAGCTTTGTCAGGCATGACCTGTCTTGCGATCGCCTGGGTAACATAACACTCGAGAGATGAGATCCAAAAACTTGCGAGAGACAGAACAACCTTCATACCTCAAAGTCATGCAGATTCAGGATCTCGTCCAACGGGGGCCGTGCATCGAAGCGCGCCCGCCGGGCAATCTCTTCTTCGGTGATCACGACCCCTACCCGCTCCACCGTTTCAGGGTCTACAGGACCTAAGCTGAATTTACATTAAAAGTCAGGTAAGCCCCCAAAAATGGGCAAGTAAGGTTGACTGACTGCTTCTCGGGTGGGAGATTTGTAGTGATTGCATCTGGTGGATGGATCGGCTCATACTCCTGCCTGAGTCGCGTCAGCCGACGGAGAAAACTATTGAATACTGCCTGACTGGTTGGACGTACGTAGCGTCTTTCCCAGCATATTTCAGGATGATCTTGCTTCCTCCTGAAGAGTGTGAGAGTGCAAAAGGGCGATACAATAATATTGGTAGTGGACGCACCAGGATGTTCTATAGCAAATTCATCAAGGAGGGCGCATATTCGATAAGCAATGATATTCACCAGGTAAAAACTCTGTTACGTCGTAAATATGGCCTGTCCCAACATCATGAGTGAATGCGACACAAGAACGGTTACAGCTTAGAGAGCGCACCATGAACTATGATCCAACAACTCTCTCTGGTGTTGTGCTCTGCGACGGTCTTTCCAGATATTGGTTTTCCATCCGGGACAGTCATGTTGTGCTTCAAGCACCGGTCGCGGGCCGAGAAGCTTTTGTACAACAGATACAAACAACAGTCAGACTCGGGCATTGCCGTAGTAGATTCGCTGTCGTTGTCTCCCTTAAAATAGACCTTATTCGTCGTTATCCATCGTCGTCTCGCCAATCTGGACGACGCCACAAATGTGTCTGTGAATTCCGACTTCGGCTTCCTACAATGGAACAAGAACGATGTTCAATCAGCTCTCCATTTCTCCTCGCTCAGATTGATCCAAAGAAAGCCACGGCGCTGCTAGTAGCCTATTCGTTCATGACGGGCTTTATGTGCGCTCTCCTCACAAGTGCCTTGTCATCAAGATCTCACCTTAAAACAGAGACTCTATTTCATTCACTGCCACCTTTGTATGGTGTGGATTTCAAACCGGTAACTTTGTCCAGGCAATAACGACATTTACTTTACAGTACATCAGTCTCATTTCTTCATCAATAGTTGGCCCTCGCCCTCGCCCGTCTGTTCGCAGGGGCTCCGGGACATCGCGATTCATCATTTCACCGTGCAGATCAGCAGGCTCTCGTTTCACTCATCACGTTCAACTTGGGTTCATCAATCGGACGGCTCGGAGACAGACTGGGTGCCTTGACCCGCCGATGGCTCGTCCTCGGAACATTCCTCCAAGCCCTCTTCACAATGGCCGCAGCAATATCAATTTGGAAGAGTGCCCAGCCGAGCGTGGCCGCTTCCCGTGGCGATCCCGCCTGGTCAAACTTCCTCTCCTTCGTCGGCGTCGCCTTTATGAGTGCCAGCCTCGGCTTGCAGGGGATAATGGGAAAGAGGCTCAACTCCCCATTCGGCACCACCCGTGCGTGACTTTGAATCTGAATCCCGCAAGCCTCACATATTCGTATGCAACAGTCGTCCTCACCACGATCTGGTGCGAACTCGTCGCTGATCCTCACCTATACGAACGTCGTTGGGTCCGCTCACGCGATCACAAGCTCCTCGGGGCCTTCTTTATATTTTTCGGCGGCTTCGTTGGCCGTGCCCTCGTTGATGACATCGGTGCAGCTGGCGCCCTCGGTATTGGTACTGGCATCCGTGTCCTTATCACCCTGGGTTGGTTGTTCGTCCCTAGCAGTGACAGCGAGCTGGTATCGGGAGAGAAGAGATAGGAGTCGGTGTTCTTATTCCTACACCGATCCCATCTTTGGGAAGTGCATAACGTCATACGCAAATCCTTCTTAGAGAAGTGGATTCATCAGCCTTGTAACCTCATTAGAGTGTACTAGTATCTGTTAGAGTAATTTTGTTATGTTACATCTCTCTACTGTAACTTTATTGTTATCACTTCTCTCGCGGAGCCTAATTAAGGCGAGTCTGTTGCAGTCACTCCTCGCGCGCAGTGAGCGCCAATATTAAATTCATGCTTCTCATGTGCGATGGTCCAAGGATGCTCTTTCAAATCGTGTGCATTCTGTTGGTCGTCACCCGAGCTTTTGCTGACGATGTGACCGTCTACATGAATGACTCAAGACTGGTCACATTTCCACCAAACCTGTAAGCGGCTGGGCCAGGATCACTGGTCACCCTGATGTTGCGAGTTAACACGATGTTTCAGCTGGAGTAACCCTGACATATACACGTTCCCACTCTGTGGCGACCTTCGTTTCCTGAACGGAACCGGTCAAAACGTATCTCTCTCATTCACAGGTAAGTGCAAACCTTGTCATTGGGAGCCAACGAAAATCGAGTATTCGACTCTTCTTCCAGGCGTCAGCGTCACTGTCAATTTATTTCCTTTCATTGATGGCTCAGTTGCGCAGATTGCCATCGACGGCATAATTGTCACCCACGTCGACACCTACAATCTTTCAGGAATCGGAGCCACAGGGTACAATTGCACGTCGATCCCTTGGACCTCGGATGTCCTCTCCCTCGGACAGCATACGATTACCGTCGCCGAGCTCGATCCGAATCCTGCCATCTCAATTGGTTTCGTGACTATGCTTAGTTTCGTGTGTGTGTCTTATTGTTTCTCGGGGGGGATCGGAAACATTGTTTTAATCCTTTTCAGGTACTCCACTGGTACGAATGTTTCAAGCACAGCGCACGCCGGGCCTTCTTCTAGTGCAAGCACGAGCAGACACAAGTCGCCGGGGATTGGAGCCATTGTTGGCCCTGTGGTAGGCGGTACCATTGTCCTGCTTGTCGCTTTAGTGGCATCATGGTTAGTTTGTCGACGACGGAGACCCCGTTCACCAACGCCGACACATGGCGTATTTGATCACGATATCTTGAATACGGCCGGGAGGCCTGGATTCCCGCACACCATCTTCCCACCACCACCAACTAGAGTCCTCGAATCTGAAATGTCTGCTTTCCGAGATGCACCATCTCCCGATACAGAGCAACGTAGTCAAAAGCAATATGGCACCATACCCAACGTGCCTTCGAATCCCCAACTGAAACTCCAATCCACCTCACCCCCACCTACCAGGAAAACAGAACCAGCCGATAACCCCAAACTCCAATTTTTGGCTACCCCCTCCTCATCGAAGCTCTCCCAATCCAGACTATCCCAACCCTCACCGCACGCTGCCAACACTATCCACCCTGCGCTCACATCTCACCCGACATCCACCTTCGGCGCCGTTCCATCCAATCTGCTGTACTCCCCAAATCAACTGATCCTGTTGAAGAAACTCTCAGATTCGGGCACGGACGGCTCGATCACCACTGCGGTGGCTAGGAGCATGACCAGACGTAGCCAGGGAAGCGGTTTGAGCCCCGGCTCCGGCGCTGCAGGCGAGGCCGCCGAACTTGGGGCGACTGATTTGGACCTCTTGCAAGGACTGGCGGATTCCGGTGCAGATGATTCTGTTATCAGAGGGGTCGTCGAGAGTATGTCCGGAAGGGGTGCGAGTCCGGCGGGGGCGGCTGGATCTGTGGACTCGGACCGACTGCTGCCTCGTACCGGGGAGGATCTACCCCCTGGCTATTATTTCATGGGTACTTGAGGACAAAACTGTCGTGTTTTTGTGTTTTCACAGTCTCGTACGGTCTCACCCGACGTGTAGTCCTATGGTTATGAACACTTTTCGTTGGCATCGTGTATAATGTCTAAAGCATCTGTATCCAACTATATACAGAAATGATCTAATGAGTAATGACGGATAAGCGACAGTGAAGGAATTGAAGCTTCTGAGGCAACCTTCCGATGCAGGCTGCAACTGGGAGCACTGTGTTGTTGCCCTCGTCACCTCCCGAATCCAAGATGGTCACCGTTTGGTGAAACACACCCAAGTCCAAATGACTCGATATGGTTTATCAATAAAAGCGAAGGACGACGACGACCAGACATCGAACTGTACAGTGGCAATAGTTTGTAGCAGATGAATGAATTTCAGACCGACAACTAAATTGCATCGATGCTTAAGGCATGATGGTCCACCGCAACCCCCCCGCCCATTAACCACGCACTAACTTCTTTCAACAAATACCGCCGACACCTACGTTCGTCATACAATACGGAAAGCGGATCCGCCCGCTCGCGCATCGAAGCTAATGGCTTCACTCAATCCTATTGACTAGTCAGAAAGAGCTTTCGAATAGTGTTTGTGAATTGGTGCACCCACCCATAACTTCAAAGAAGGCTTTGGGGTCCATGCCATTAGCGGATGAGAAGTCGGTGCCAGTTTTCTTGAGCGAATGCATGGCAGCACGGATTCCGTGTACGGCTGCGACACAAGATACCAACGAGAAAACTAAAAATCGAGACAGT
Source organism: Hygrocybe punicea (assembly GCA_963556145.1). Taxonomy (NCBI): domain Eukaryota; kingdom Fungi; phylum Basidiomycota; class Agaricomycetes; order Agaricales; family Hygrophoraceae; genus Hygrocybe; species Hygrocybe punicea. The sequence goes on from OY744470.1 coordinate 3,386,554, forward strand.
TAGTATAACCGATAAAGGCACTGTCGGAAGAAAAAGTACTAACTAATGACTTTGGCACCCATTTGCTCTGCTTCCTGACAAGTAAATGAAGGAGTGAGCCCTCCGGAGATGACATTCACTAGCACCTAAACAATATATTCAACACAAGGGTGAAATTTTAATCATCAGCGAGTGAACTGACGGGCTTGGGCGCTAGTGTAGCGACGGTAGACTCCAGGAGCTCTTTTGTTTTGACACCTTCGATGAAACAAACATCTGCGCCAGCGTCTGCAGCAAGCTTGAGCCGGATAATCGCCTCTTCCATCCCTAACACTTGCGCCGAGTCCGTTCTGCCGATAATGACCTAACGGAAGCATCGTCAAAGCACGCTTAAAAATACAAAAAAAAACCAGACTAGGCTGATTGATGCTCACAAAGTCAGATTCCCCAGGTATTGAATCCCGAGCAACGACAGCGGCACGTATGCGAGTTACGAACTCTTCACGAGATACAACCTGTTTGCCGAGTAGGTGACCACAGCGTTTCGTTTGTACTTGGTCCTCGATATGGAGAGCAGCTACTCCGGCGCGAGCGTACTGGGTGACTGTACGTGCAACCATGATGGGTCCGCCGAATCTACAGGATGAGACGTGGTATTAGATAGGGCCCGCTTAAGGGACCAACGTTGGAAACCTACCCTGTGTCTGCATCTGCAATGACAGGCATGGTCGGATCAAGACTGCAGACCATTTGTGCACTCTGTTGATACAAATCAGGTGCGAGTTTACGGAGTTTAGAATGGAATTACCTGGACAAAGTCGTTCAAGGTCGCCATTGCCAGGTCAGGTTGACCCAGGCGAGAGGCGGTTGTAGCAGCGCCGCTATTCAGAAACGGATCAAGGATCAACTCACCGTGAATAAGAAACGAAAAACTAACCTCTGGTACAAGCAGTTGAAGCCAGCTTCTAGTGCACACCTTGCACTAATGCCATCACATATTCCGGGTGCAACCTGTCGGCCACGGGTTGGAACATATTTACATTCGTGGATGGGTCAGGCTTACAACGATACCAGGTCGTGCGAGCATTTGGCGCAGCCGAGTTGCAGGATTCCATGAGAGGGGACCCTCTAGATAGTTCTTGGGGTCCAGACGAGCGTTATAGTAAACGTCAGGGTCATGAGTTGTTTCTTCATTGACTCCTACGACTACAGGCTGAGTGGAACCAGACGGAATCTCCCTGGCGGGAATTGCGGAGCTTTTATAAAAATCTAGACCAGGCATCGGGCGTTCGATGTAAGAAAGTGGATTGAGGATTGAGGATAGGGGAGTCGAGGACGAGGGTAAATGACCAGGAGAACATGACGGGGTATTTATACTCGAGAGACACGATTCTCCAGACGGCCCGGTGATATCTGTAAGGAGGGATGAAATACCTTTTTGCCCAGTACGCGCCAAGCGCCAAGTCAGAGGAATGTGTGGAATCGTGTCTGCGTCAAAGTGCCAGGACAACAAGGTTTGCGCTAATGGAAAGGCTCTGTGCCAACAGAAGCGCCAAGTTGGACATCGAGGTTTGTGAATAGCGTTGTACGGAAGTTGAGTTAACTTTTCAAATCAAAACGATTGCTCCGATGTGGCTGCACCAGGGGGGATGAGAGATGGCGTAAGAAAATCGGTCGTAGGGATGACCCGGAAGGATAATCAGGTGGTTGATAAAAGCATTTTTCGAAGCGATAATGTCAGTGACCAGCAGAGTTTAGTTGTTCGATTTCAACATTAGGCAATTAGAGATCCAATTCAGGATCGTTGGCCAAGAGAAAGAGAGTCATCGTGGGCTATAATAGGCCAAAAGACGTACTAGCTTGGACAGATAGCAGGGAGCCCAAGAATCGGGATAGACTCGAATCGTTGTAAGTGAGGTAAGAAGATTGACATGCTCTAGATCCCTTGAACCACGGGCGCCGTCTTCTGTTGTTTATATAGAGAAATGTCGGTGATTGTGGTTCGAATTCGGGGGCAAAGGTGGCACAGTAGAATGGCGGCAATGCAATTTTGAAGGTCAAGGACGGGTCAGAGGGAGTTGACTATGCTCGGCTTGAGCGCAAAATCTTCCGGATAGGTTGCAGTGTTACCAAAGAAGCACACTGGATTCGGGGCGCTGTACTTTGCAACCTGAGAACAAGGACAGTTCTGATTTTTACCGCGATCCGGGATACCAGTTGTCGCAGTAGTGGCAGTTGTTTAGCAGGTTTGGGGTCAACAACAGACCTCATTCTTCGAGCAACAACGGCCACGCCGTTGTTTCAAACCATTTTTTCCCCCTTGATGCGAACGTCTCTGATTTTTGACCACGCCCTCAAGAATTAAGAGTCTGCTGGTCAGTTGTCGTTGAAATATTTGCACCGTACATCATGGATGGTCGTCGATTTCCATGAGAACGGTTCGTTACGGCATTGGCTTCTCTATTCTAGGTGAAAAGACAATACACTCCCATGTTCATTGGTACCAAGGACAGATCTGGTTGCTCGTCGCCGCACTTTTCTCGATGCAATCGTATCGTGCACTCCTCTGTGTATTCCTCATCCTCGTTTGGATTATTGAAACACCAGTAGCCATGACGATCGTTCACGGCTCCCGCACTCAATCGCGGAAGACGAAGTGGAAGTGTTCGGACTGACGGAATATGTTTAGAAGATTGGAAAGCGGGAAGTTTTTTACAGAGGCATAGTACGTGAAGCTTGAAGTCCGAAGACTTCGCATTCCAGGGAACCGATCACTGCATAATAGCTTTTTGAAATGCAAGATTTCTTCATGGACCCATGTCTTTTGCAATCGGATTACTCTGGTAACATTTGCATTTCAGCTTTCGTCAATGTCACGAATATCACCGTTTGGTTTCAGCCCCCAATCACCCCAAGGTGCCTTGAGAGAGGCATCTCCTGTGAAGAAAAGCTTAACCCCCCACGTCACAGCGTAGTGTTGTAAAACGAGCTCGAGCTCTTCTATCTCGTCAAGCATCTCGAGCCTAGATATCCTGGGAAACGGAAGCAGTCAGCAAGCTCACCGACATCACCCCGAAAAGGATAGTCAATTGGATAAGTCGTGAACTGGCCGTAATACCAACCTCTCTAGCTCCGCGGGGTCGATGTAATGTCTCCGGAACTCTCGCAGTGTCAAAGCACTGGCGTTTGTAAACCCGTGATCAAGAAACCGTCCTGGAAGAGAAGACACGGAATGGTAAGGCTTGGCTCCCGGCAGAGAGACGTTCCGTGTCTTCAGCGGCGATTGGAGGGGATTGACGAGATAGGACGACGACAAAAATGGTCAATACCCAGTATAAATGAACACCAAAGAAGCTCAGATGGTACCTGAAGATTATTCAACATCACGCGTCCAAAGGCATCGCCAAGGCCGAACATCTCGTAAACAATTCCTCCCAACACCGCGCTTCCGCCATTGGTGGGCGTTCCCGCACACGAGTTGGCGCCAGAGAAGTAATCAACGAACCACTGAATGAGCGCAGAAGACTGGGCGGGCGACATATAGACAAGAACACATTCGAAGATTAAGAGAGTAGGGAGAGTGGTAGAGATAAGGGAGCACGGATTTGATGCGGATGCGGATGAGTCACAAGAGAGAAGGGTCGCCAGAGTCTCCTGAGGAGGAAGTCGAAGGTCCACAGGTAATAGATGGTAAACCGGAGAGTGTAGAGCAGTTCCCCCGTGAGCTTGAACATGCAAAGTACCAGATGACGGTCATGCACCCGCCGAGACAACCAATCACTCACACCAAGTCAAATCCTCAGAACGTCCCAATACCGCGCTCAGTTCCTGACTCTTTCGAATGGCCATGGCCTTCTTGCTGGTGATCTCGGGAAAATCAAGTTCCACATATCTTGCCAGTCGGTCCTTCAATGGACTCGTCTAGCTACGACTCTGTATTAAACCGAGGTCATCTGTACGACATGAACCGAAAGGCTCACGGCAATCTTCCAAAATCTAGTATCGCTACCGGCACCCAAGCTGACAATTTGGCAGGGCTTCCCTTCAGACTCGGACAGCAATAACCATCGATGAACCAGGTTATCAATGGCGGTCGATCGTACAAAAGTGCCGATATTGATCAAGGGCGGTCTGGGAGGTTGCAGATGGGCTCGAGGCACCAAATGTTTGATATATGGGTCTTGCAGATATTGCTTTTGAACGGCTGACAGCCTGGCAGCAGCGGCATCTGAGTCCGTCAAACGAATTGGGGCATCAGCATCGGAATGAGATAGTGGCGGCGGAAACATAATATCGCGTGGCGACCAGGTTGCCATGTTCGTCGTTCTACACAGCGATGACACCCTGCAGGCAACATTTATAAAGCGATCAATCGGTCCCAAACTCCTTGAAATTCCTTTAAACGAAAGCGCAAAGCTGCGGGTTCCAAGGCAGGACCTAATCCGACGACAACCTCCATTTATATGCTGCATGGACCTCCATTCGTCTTGTACCTCGTCGTGGAGGTACCTAATGATTCCGTTCGTCACTTAACTTGGGAAAGAAAATGGACCTATCAGACCCATTTCGGACCCTTTCTCGCAAAACTTTCGTAACAGGGGATAAGCACTGGAACCGAGAGCTACCTCGCCCTGAAGATATACTTAGTATCATCGTTCGGCGCTACATTCGTATGAATTTCAACAGGCACGATGGAAGTCCTGGTGAGTTTTCTATTACATAGCCATGGCTCACCTTGGGTGTTTCACTCTCCTTTACTTGGTTACTAGAATCGCAAAGGCGAGCAAGTCATTAAGCAGAAGCTACACTATCCGTTACATATTCTCATACATTCTATGTGTGTACCTGACCTCCTACAAAAATGTGCATTTTGCATCCAGTTAAACAGTCCCTTTTTCATTCCACTACAATCTCGAAATGGGACGTTCAAATTGTAGCTGCTGCTGCCGACTCACCGAAGAGGTCCGCAAAATCAGTAACAACGAGCTCAGTATCCGAGCAGTGGGCTCTCTAGGGGGTTCACCTCGTGCCATGCCTGACCCCTCAATTCGGCCCCGACTCTCCAAACTATAGAGGTGAAGAGCTGCTCCTCGGACCTTATACAATCGTAACGGAATGAACTGAAAGTTTGTGAGTTCCACCATCGTGCAGTCGTTCAAGGGTGTTGTTCTACTGGAGGGCAGTGAATCACGACCTTCCTTTTACATCATCCCAATACTTATCGTACCTTTGTGAATAGATGAAGGCGGAGTTGAGTATCGTATGTCGGATATGCAACCCTAGAGTTTTTATCCGCCGGTCTGAACTTGACTATTTGTGTGCAATTCACGCCTAACATGATTTTGCTTGCAAGCCTTCCGGTACCTGGTAACCCTTCTCACATCTCTGTGGCGTGAGTTTTCATTTTCCCGTTCGTATGCATATGGCTAAGACTGGTTTTTGACAGAGCTATCAATAGCATTTCGCAAGCTTAAGACAAAGCGAGGTTCGAGTGTGACATAAGAAATGTATGAGTGTTGTTATTGGACAAAATTACAAGCATACCGTCATCCATGACCATTTGGGACGGCCAAATCTTATTCGGTCTCGGAATAAATATTTGGCAGTATTGTACCAAAACTTAGTAGACAGATTATGTTTTTAGTATCTAAACTTGGATTTCATACCATTTTGTAGCTAATTGGGCTGAGGATGGTCCATATCGTGCAGGATCAGTGACAAATCTTCTTATCAGTGCAACCATGGCCATTTGGGACGTGACCCAATCACGCCGGGTATGATGTACCGGTTATCTAATCTTCCAGATTGATGAGAGAGATTTTGGATTGGGAAGTTTGTGTTGATAGATGTGCATTGCCCTTTGCATCCAGGTTTCTTGAGTTCAGCTGATTTTCTCTTTGTGATGTGACTGAGTGATCAAAGTCAAAATCGATGAAAAGGCTCCTCCTGTCCCAACAGGTGACTCTCTACTCCCGAATACACCCCCACCAGTGCAGACATGATGAGAAGTTATGTATTGTACCCTAATTTGTCCAAGAAATATACACTGAGCAGTGAACAACTCGAAACAAAATTCATATTTTTGGTACTAGATGAACTGATAAGAGCATGGGATAAGATCTACAAGCTGTCATTGCTTAAGCTCTTGGATATATACACCTGATATATGCTAGATCGAGCTAACAAAAAGTCTGAGACCAATTGCTGCTTTGCCAACTCAATTTTATTAGATTTCCCAAATGGTCATGGCATCCCAAATGGTCATGGATGACGGTAGGTGATAGAGTGCCCCCAGGCACCTGAACTAACACTTATGCACAGGAAATAATCTGTTTTCAACAGGTTTCACCTAACTGTGGGGTGATGCATGGTGCTGCACAGTGCCGCATGTATTATCACTTTTGAATAACTTAGAACTCCCTTTACTTCCCAGTACTTCCTACTGATATGTGAATGTATGATATTCAGTGTGTTGTTGTGCAATCCAAAACTTCCTGATACTTCCCGAAACTTCTGATGTTATCTGTGCCTTGGTATGCAGTAGTGTGCTTCACAGTGAAGTTTAAAGCATTGATTCACACATCATTGCATGTGGGGACCACTTCTACCTGCTCTGTCAATGCATACCAGTTTGCACCCATTGGAAGTGAATCCACAGCATATAACATAAACCTAGACATATGTCAGAGATGGAACCCCTTCAACCCAATAACAACGTCTGTGCATTTGAGATTTCAGTCTCCAAAGAGCAACACATAAACTGACATTGCTTTGTAGTGCTGGACATTGCTTGGGGGTGCCAGACAGGCACATTGCTATTTTACACAAAATATTTATGATTTTCAAAGTCCGTTTTGGAAGGGGGGCACCGACCCCCTTCCCAGAAATCATGTTTATGATGGCGTTTTAGGCTGTCGGGGTATGAAAAAATTTCTGGGGTCTCTGCGGCATCCCTGCCATTAAGGTTTAGGAGTACAATTTATAGCTAGGATTTGGGATTTATGCTGTGGATTTGCCTCCATTTGCATCTTCCCTATGAAAATTATAATGAAGGTTTATTTGATAAACTATTTCCTCCAATTCCAGTCACATCATCTTTGGTTCCTTCTTCTGAGTCGACATCTTTCCTCTCCACACTCACATTTCTTCCCCTTTTATTATAACCCCCCTCACAGTCCTTTCTTGTCACAATTTCCCCACATATCACCCACCTAATCAGTCTGATTTCCTGAATCTTGTCGTATCCCTTTGCCTGACTTCGTGTTAAGCCCCACACAGGGCCACACTCTTTCTCCATGTCTACCAATCTCCCTGAACGGGCCAAATGTTCCTGTTGTCAAGACTGTACCATGTATTGCCATATGGACATGGACACCAGGACCATCTCAACAGTACATTCTGCTCAACTTGGTGGAAGGCCACTTCGCATCCAGACAAAATCAGGCTTGAGGACCCAGATGGCCAGAAAAAAATCCAGACAGAATCTGCTCAACTATCCAGACAACAGAGGATAGCTAGCATAAAACAATAAAACATGCCCATATATCTGGCTTTTTTGGTAGGCCATATCACCAATGGGTGACTTTCCACAGCATAAATATAAGATAGAAAACATGTATTCAACTCAAAGTACCCTGATGTGCCTGGCCCTGGGTCTGTCAGGGTCTCAATTTAGATCGTAAACCTTACAAAATGTCCACCAAAGAATAAATTTGGTGGTAGGCACACCCATACCACCAAATCTGTCATTTAGAGTGTTTCGTATAATAACCCATTTTATGACATAGCCATTGAGTCAGAACCATTCTCACATCTGAGTCATTTACACTACTCACAAGTACTCCATCTGTCTCACTGCTCACCAGTCACCAGCTTCAAAACCTCCCAATATATATCCCATAACTACACTGCTAATGCAGAACTGTCTAGTCTCACAAACCAGTGCTGAAACTGCCCTGATGGTGCTTCCAAGTCAGCCTCATCTGCTCTACCAATACTGCTCTGCCCAATTTGAACTTCTTGGATTAACATGTCATTGGATGCATGGTCACCCAATTCCACCACACTTGCAGTGGACTTGATGACAATTCAGAGAAAAACAGGCAACTTTGTAGCTATGTTTTCTCTCTTCAACAAATGTCCTCATCCAAAGACTTTGAATTGTGGTACCACTCATTCCTCCATCAATGATATTGACCCTGCCAGGTGCACAGACCCCCATCACAGAGCATTATATGGGTGCTTGATAGGTCAGCTGGACCTTAGGCACAATTTGTATAAGAACTAGTGTTGCCATAGTCCAGTTTGGAACTGATCTGAACCTGGTTCAAACCCCAAACCTAACCCTAAGTTCAGTCTAAGTTCAGCACTTTGGCTGAACTGAACCACAGGTCTGGTTGTGGGTTCCAGAAATTTCTGAATGGCTTGGAACTAGGTCCAAACTGTGAATTCATTCTATATAGATACTGAAACAATTAAATTTTCTGTTAATTTGTGTGTATGAAAATGTGGGAACTTAGATCATGTGATCTTCAGCATAGATGCAAAACATCGACTCAACAACATGAACAGCAACACTCATCAAGAAACAATGGTAAGTGATCAAATAATTTTCACTTTACTGAAATTTCCTTCAACAGAGAAGCACAATGAGGATGGCCAGCAGCAGCAGCGGCAGCAGCAGCACCATCAATGCCCACACCCATGCCTGCCCATGCCCATGCCAACACCACCAACACCATGCCCATGCCCACACCATGCTCATGATAGGAACAAGGGACAGTAGTGAGAACAGGACACAGCAGGGAATGGTGTGCCCACCCCTGCTGCTAAGAAACATCATCTTTATTATATCTCATTTATTTATCTATACACCCCCCACAGCTCCATGATGCCCATGAGCGTGGACATGGCAGCAGCCCCATGGCAACCCCAGCAGCCATGGCTGCAACAAAAACAGTGGTGGCAACAACCACAGCAGCAGCATTGACAACCACAGCAGCAGCAGCAGCAGCAACAGCAACAGCAGCAGCAGCAGTGACAACAGCAATGGCAGCAGCAGCAACAACAGTGCCAGCAGTGACACAGCACCAATGGCAGTGGTGGCCACTGCAGCTGCAGCAACAGTGGCAACATGGCAAAATGAAGGTCCCTCCATCCTCCCCACCCCTCCCCACTCCTTGCAACCCCAGGCCCATGTCAATTGATGTGGCACTGTGGCTTGCAAGGAAATTTGAGGGTGGAGGAGGACAGTTCACAGCCCAACCCGCATCCAGATGCAGACTGAACTGCACAGAACAGTCCCATGGGGTCCCAGTTCTAGTTCAGCAGAAGGGCCAAACTAAACTGAGGGTCCAGTTTTCAGTTCAGCTATGAACTCAACAGTTGACTGGATTTTGTTGATATCTTTTTCCCTCCTTCCTTTTCTTATGAGTATTCCTCTACTCACAATCCTTCGCTTATGCTACCACCTCTGGCATTAGCTTCTGCCACTCCACACACACCTCTTTGCCCTCAAGAGGCCATGCATGACACTGATTTCCATGGCCCACATGACAGTTGGGCCCCATATAGTCATGTCATTGGCATGGCCCTGGCACCAAGTCCCTTCCTGCCAGTAAGTAAATGTTTACTGGAATGTCTACTGAATGCTTGTACTCACCACTTCATTACATCCCTTCAGCCACCATTGTACAGTTTTCCCCCAAGGCAGGAACCTTTGATATCACTCCCAGTAAGCACTGACAATGTTATGAGTTCTTTTAATTTATTAAAAGACTCGTTCTTTATCAGACCTGGTTCAGTGAGGTTTCATAATTAATTAATTAATTAATGTTCATGCATCACCTATAGAGAAAAGTTTTTTGGGCAAGAGATATGATGCTACTTCTTATGCTGGAACATAACATAAAGTTGGGGCCATGTTTGGAGTGGCTTACATCAGCATCCAAATATGGGTTGCCTCAGAAAAGACAATGTACGTTCCAATTATATTTAAAATATTCATACTGGCCTCAATTGCTCATCAGAATCAGCTGACAATTGAACTGCTGACTAATATGACCATTTCGAGCAAGGTGTGACAGTCACATGTGATAAATCTAACCATATAAGGTAATTTTTGATATTATATGCCAAATTAGTGTTGCCTAAACTCAGCTGGTCAGAAAAAGCTGATCCTGGTCCTGATTCTTTGGTGCACAACCAGCTTTCTCACTGACTGGTATTTGGTAGCTATGGTCTATAGCTACCAAATACCAGTCAGTGAGAAAGCTGGTTGTGCACCAAAGAATCAGGACCAGGATCAGCTTTTTCTGACCAGCTGAGTTTAGGCAACACTATGCCAAATGTTATGCTAATCATGATAGTGACAGTTACATGTGACCAGTCTAACCATATAACATAATTTTATATAATATGTGCTAAATTTGATGTTGATGATATCAGTCATCATCGCATATGACCCCCAATGAAGAGTCTGAGGATTTGTATTGATTTAGATAGAATTGTGTGAGAAGAGCACGAGCAAATCAAGCCAAAATGACATTTGACAGTATAGCAGATGGTTTTCATTTTGGATCATATTGATCTTATATTGTATTATGAATATCAATGAATTGGATTGATTTGCACGGTATTGTGTGTTCTATGGGTATTGCTAGGCCTCCTGCCCCAGATTCCTGCCCCTCCCCTCCTCCCGCCTCTGCATTCCAGCCTCCTTGCACCCCCCAGCTTCCCTTCCGTGTACCACATGTGAACATTATGATGCATGGGTTTCCTGGCAATGTGTCGTCTAGGCGTCTCCGGCCACCCCCATAGCTGCTGCTGATTTTGCTGATTTTGCTGTGTTTCTCCTTTCCTTGCTCATAGAATTGTATGTCTAGCAATATACAATCATTTAGTGGCTCGGACTGTGAATGAATAACTTACTGCCACTGTCCCTTTGTCCAATGAATCCCACAACACCGTAAATGCAGACTTGAGCATGTTGGGATTCATCTTTTTGCAGTCAATCATGTAAAGGTTACTAAATAAATAGTCAGTGTACATGTCAACTAGAGAAAGGAAAGTTGCACTGTGGTGTATTTGCAATTGTCGGACAGATATGGCCATCTTTTGTCGGCACCTTCTTCTTCTTGGAAATGACATGTGGTTCTGTTTTCAACTCGGGTAGACCATTGGTGCTGGAAGCTGGCGTAGCCGGTATTACTATCAAGCATCATTAACAAGTTTGTCACATAGCATATATCCGCTTGCACTTACTGATGTGTGTCATTCCAAGTCGAGACGCTGGGGCTGGAGCCCCGAACACACAATGTCTGTACATTAAAGTAAGCAATAAGAATGCCATACATTTGAGATTACACTTACAGCGGTGTAGAGGCTCTGGGCCATCTGGACCCGAATCCTCTTCATATCCCACATCGTCCCCGTCCATTCCCATTCATGTATCGTCGATTCCGCCCGATTCCGGTCCTCTCCATTGATTCCGGTCTGGATTCCACCTCCGGATTCGTTCCTACACGCACTGCAATGTCCCTAATGACTCGGAATCAGTACGTTTATAGTCATATATCATGTATCTACGTTTCCCATCTCCTAGTACATAGCATTCCTCCACTCCACTCCACTCCTATCAGTTACAGCCTTCGCTTGTAGTACATAGTTACTACAGCACAGGATCACTCCCAGTAGTATAAAAGATGTACCCTTATACTACAACCATATCATATCATATTACATCCCATCATATTACATCTTATTATCCCGCTTCAGTTCTATTTCTGAGTCCGCTCTTCGTATCATCTACACCGCTCATAGTCCTTTCCCCATACTCTCCCTCTGAGTCCAGAACCCCTGGATTTGGGTTGGATTGACTAGACACTATAGAAAGACTTTACTCCTCTGATCACTTCTTAGCTGATCACCCTTTCCATAGATTCCCATTCCGGGTCTACAACAGAACTCGCCGCCACAACTGGAGCCCACTGCGAGTAGTTTAGTTCTTTTGTCTTTTCATACCCTACCGTCGGGTTTGACTTTCATGACATTTATCCTTTGTTCCCGACTCTAATTGCTCAGCCCCGCTTACGACTTCGACCCCTTCCTCGTACCTCCCCGACCCGACCCGCTTCCTGATTTGGAAATTCCCTGACATGACGCATGGATTGATGCCTCTCCGAGGTGATCGTTCAGCCCCGACGTTTCATGGTGATGAACACGACCTTCCCCGCTTCTTTGACGAAATTGACATGCTCGGCTCCAACTGTGGACTCACAGACACTGTGAAGATTCGCTACATGCTCCGGTACCTCGATAACGACGACTACGAACTTTGGTCTACACTTCCCGCCGCTTCTGAGAAAGACTTCATCACTTTCCGACGTGCTGTTTTTGCCTTCTATCCCAGTGCCACGGACAGTATTCGGTATACGATCATGGATCTCGAACCATTGGTTAAATGACAATCGGCGTATGGTATAGAAAACAAGATGGACTTAGGACAATATTTCCGGGACTTCATACGCATATCCGGAGTACTATATGACAACGGCCATTTATCGGACAAGCAGCGGAATGAGTATTTTGCCAACGGATTTGACTCAGATCTTCGTCAACGTGTTGAAGAATGACTTCATTACCTTCTTCCCAGTCATTACCACGATGATCTGTACCTGGTTGATATTTTCCACGATGCCACGTTGTTTCTCCTTTCCGGTTACCGTTCCGTTCCGGAATCCGTTGTCACTGCAGCCCCTGTTGCCATTTCCAGTCCCGATTCCGGTCCCGCACCTGTGCCTGTCGCAGTCATTTCACCTCCGGAACAGATCCTGTCCTTGATTCCATCCTTGATCCCACCCACTGTCATTCATTCCGTCCCCCACGTTCATTCCGGTCCTTCGTATACTCCATCCCCGTCATCGTGTTCCCCGTCCCCGTCCATTCCGATGCCCGTCAAGACCATTATTTGTTTACAGGTTTTGTCGTCCAGTCCTGTGTTGTTCCCATCCGAGCCCCTTCCCGATTTATCGATGCCGGTCATCGATTCCGTCTTGCCTTCCAGTCCCGTTCCCGATTTATCCATTCCGTTTCCTATTTCATCCCCGTTGTCTCCGGTTTTGTCCCCTCCGGTTTCCGTCCACGAACTCATACCGGACCCGCTCCCATTGTCCTTGGATTCTCCAGAAATAGACATTCCATCCCCGATATTGCCGCCATATTGTCCTCCGTCACCATCTACCAAGATTCCGTCGACCTTGGTTGAGTATTCTGTACCCGTTCCCATTCCGGACCCCATTCCACCCCTCTTATTTGATTTCGATTCCAGTTCCGATTCTGTTATGTCGTCCCCTTCGTTCCTGGTTCCCCTCGTTGTTTCTGCTCCCATATCGTTGTCGGTTCTGTCTTCGCCCACTTGGGGCACCCCGTCGTTTTTAGACCTGTCACGTGGCGCACCTGTTATATGGGATCGTGTTGGTGTCAGCACTCCGGTTCTCGATTTTATTTTATTCCTCATTTCCGTCTTCATTCTACTTTGTCATCGCATTTTGGACCTCCACCCCCTCAACTCCTTGCTCGAATATTTGCAAGAAGTTCTCCGCCTCCTCTCGTCATTCCACCTCCGACCTTCTTTCAGAAACTCTTGTGGGGATATAGACCCGTTTCCGTCACCCATTTTTGCGTTTTCATCCTCCGTTCCGCTTTCCGTTCACGTTCCCGGTTCTCACTTGTTTATATTTTCGTTTCCATTTCTAGTTTCCTTTGTTTCCCACTCGTTCCGGACCCGTTTCATTTCCGTTGTATTTTGGTCCTGTCCTCCTCCTCGACCCCCAGATTCCGGTTATCTTATCTCGTCGTTCCGTTTCCCTCTTTTCCGTTTATAGTTTTATTATATACTCTATTTTTATTTTATATACATTGTTCAACGTTCCGCTTTCCGTTCCCTTTTCGTCCATTCCCCTTTTATTCCCTTCTCCCTTCGTCGAGTTTGGTGTCAATCATGTTGAGTTGACCCAGGATATGGGCCTGGTTCACGCGTAGTCGATTTAGCTCTGTCATCCAGCGGGTTAACTTCATATGGATCTCCGCGACATATTCCGAGAGGCCGTCCGCGATCACCGATATCTCCCTCTGTGTTTCTGTCGCCATCTTGCGCATTGCCCGGACGTGGTCGTTGATTCCGGCTCCAATCTGCGGGTGCTTGAACGGATTTCCTCGTCTCCCTTCATCCCGCTCCGATTCCATATCCGGTTCGACATTGGTCAACATCCGCTTACTCGTTGACGCCTCTCCGGTCTGTAACCTAGGCTTCTTCACGGTCCTCAGTGCCTTTTTTGTGACAACTTTCCTCTTCGGGCTACCCACCTTCGCCTTCCCTTTCCTTTCCGCTTTTCTGGCTCCAGTGGCCGGTCCCTTCGTCGACAGTCCGCAACATCATTTAAGCCTTTTGCATCGATCGCACGCGTATCCCTCGATTCCGCGACAAACAGCGTTGGCGGTCACACATGCATCGTGTTGCCGGATCCGGTACAATTGCATATACTACAGAATTGTTAGACAGAAATGATGAATGAGCCTGAGTATCACTTACCCCCGGAATCTTTCCCTTCGGTTCCGCATCCTCGTTCCCGCTCACATTCGAGAAATCGTCACTGCTGTTGTAGTCCCCGTGAACGGTTTTGTTGTCCCGGTTGACCCTCTTATCCCGGTTGACCTTTTTGTTTTTGATCGCGTTAAGCGCTTGGAGTGTTTCATATTTTTGTAGTTGCTGATTGGACCAGGTGCCCTCCTCGTCCTCGCTTCCGTGATTGCTGGTTTGTGCAGTCTCCTCCTGGTCCCTTTCCGTGGCTGCATCATCCCTTTTTGCTGCCTCTGCTGCCTTCGCCCTTTCCGCCTCCTCGATCTGCTTCTCTGCCTCCACCCTCCTATTTATCTCTTCGTATTGACGCGATTCCTCTGCCCGTTTCTGCTCGATCTGCTCTGCCTCCTCGACCCGTTGTCTCCTTGCTTCCTCCTCCTTTTCCTCCTGCAACCGTGATGCTTCCTCGGCTTCCTGACGCACCGTCTCTTTCCGTCCCCATTCGTATTCCTCCCAGCTCCGTAACCATTCCTCGACCTCCACCACCATCTCTCCACCCATCGAGAAGTCCCTCGGTTCCATCACGTCGATTCTGTTGTCCCGGATTTCCATCAATATTCCCCTGTAGTTCCGCTGCCAGGTATCGTTAGTCCATGCCGTTTACAGGAACAGGAACTCTTACCATGGCCCATCGTCGTCTCACCACCCATTGCCGTGCCTTGTTCTCGAATCCGTCACGTACAATATCGAATCCGGCCACGTCGACTTCTAGTAACTCGGCTACGGCGCTCTCGAAGTTTTGCCGCGTTTCCGCATCGAGAGTATTGAGGAATTTGTCGTATTCCGTCGACATCTGGCGTTGGTGTTGGTGTTTGTTGGGTTTGTTGGGCTTGTTGAGGTTGTTGTCGAGATTGTTGAAAGTTGCGTTGAAAAGTTTTCTTGTTTGTATTTGTTGCCCCGTCATGTGACTGTTGTTCCTTTATCCAGCCGTTTCGCCCCACCCTCTTTCAGTAGCTCCGGACCACTGCTTCCCGACGCTTCGATACACGCCGGCTTCGATCTCATTCACGTTGTACCATCGTTTCCGCCCATTTTCGACATCGCCTCCGCTCATTTATTCCCATGACCCCGGTATCTTCGTTATTTCGTATGGATCGACCAGGGATGGTCTCTATCTGAGTCCTGACCAGATGTAGAGGCTCCAGGCCGTCTGGACCCAAATCCTCTTCATATCCCACATCGTCCCCGTCCATTCCCATTCATGTATCATCGATTCCGCCCGATTCCGGTCCTCTCCATTGATTCCGGTCCGGATTCCACCTCCGGATTCGTTCCTACACGCACTGCAATGTCCCTAATGACTCGGAATCAGTACGTTTATAGTCATATATCATGTATCTACGTTTCCCGTCTCCTAGTACATAGCATTCCTCCACTCCACTCCACTCCTATCAGTTACAGCCTTCGCTTGTAGTACATAGTTACTACAGCACAGGATCACTCCCAGTAGTATAAAAGATGTACCCTTATACTACAACCATATCATATCATATTACATCCCATCATATTACATCTTATTATCCCGCTTCAGTTCTATTTCTGAGTCCGCTCTTCGTATCATCTACACCGCTCATAGTCCTTTCCCCATACTCTCCCTCTGAGTCCAGAACCCCTGGATTTGGGTTGGATTGACTAGACACTATAGAAAGACTTTACTCCTCTGATCACTTCTTAGCTGATCACCCTTTCCATAGATTCCCATTCCGGGTCTACAACAGAACTCGCCGTCACAGCGGATTAACAATAAGAACTTCCTTGGAGATCTCTGTCGGAGTAGCATTGACAACAGAAGCGGTGGCAGTGGTGGGAGGAATATGTGGGGGTAAAATATTGGATGTCAAGGGAGAAACAGAGTCAGCGTCAGCGGGCAACATAGCAGGGGTCAAAGATAACAGAGCTGGCGATGCAGGGGAAGCCGGTGTGGTGAACGCTGCCTGGGTAGGCGCGGATTCGGGGTGTGCGAGATCGTTGTCACTGGGATGAAAACCCAAAACTCAACTTGTTTGTGACTATTTACAACAGCCACTACATACAAATAATAGAACAAATAGAGAATATAGTAAAATGAATGAATACGTACCCAGAGATATAGATGTCTCTACATCCAGTAGGGACACAAATAGAGACTGTCCCCAGTCTCACATAAGGCAAGGGAGGAAGAAATAGGAAAAAGAAAAAGGGAGGGAGGGAAGGGACAATACTGAAAACAAAACAAACAAAACAAAACAAAAACAAAAATCCAATCAACTCAACAGGAATCTTCCAACACAAAGTCTTCCAACTTCTCCAACCGATCCACCAACTTTACCAACTTTTGCTCCAGAACCTTGAGGGCCTTAAGGGATAACAATGCTGACTCGAGCGCAAGCAATGTCGCAGCAGGTATGTCGTCAGTGGCAAACGTGGACGTTGGTAGTGTGCCCGACAAGGGTGTAGTGGGTACAAAGTCATGGAGCGGCAGTGCATGGGCATAGCAGGACGGGGTCGAGCGCAGGGTCGTGGTATGGGCTACTGAATGGGCCTGCGAGGCTCCATGGGGTGGATCGTGGGCATGCAGGGTTGACTGGGGTAGCGGGTGACATGGTGTGTTGGGGGCATCGAAGAGGGACAGGGCCGGACTCGTTTGGGACGGGAGGGGGCCGTACAGAGGCACTGGGACGTGAACGTGGGCGTAGGGGCTGGTCCGTGGGTCTGGCGTTGGTCCTGGATGATGGAACGCAGGGGCCAATGGTGGGGCGATGTGGGACGGCGTTGGGGGCTCGAACGCAGCGGGGGCGGCTTGTACGGCGTCACGGAGGGCGATATGGGGGTCCTGGCGGTGGTACGCGGCTGCCGGGGGTCGAAACAAGAGCGGAACGGGGGTGGATGTGGGGGAATTGGTCAAAAACAAGGTATGTTTGGGGCTGGCGCGGGTTTCTGGGGACGGCGGGGGCTCAGACGGCGGGGGCGTGTCACGGATGGCCTCTGGGGACGACGGCGAGGGCGGAGACGTGGATGGCAGGCGACACAAGGGTGAAACGAGGGCGGATACGCTGGGACAGGTCAAAAATGGCGTCCGTTGAGTGTCGGCACGGTTTTCTGGAGACGGCGCGGGGACAGACGGCGGGGGCGTGTAACGGTTCGCCTCTAGGGACGATGTCGAGGCCGTGGACGCGAACGCGGGGCGAAACGGGGGTGAAACGGAGGCAGAAACGGGGGCCGATGTTGAAAACGGCGTCTGCGGGGCGCTAGCGCGGATTCCTGGGGACGACGCGGGCTCAAACGGTGGGGGCATGTCACGGCTGGCCTCTTGGGACGACGGCGAGGGCGTAGACGGTGACGGTGGGCGAAACGAGGGCGTAACGGAGGTGGTGGTGTCGATACGCGTGTTTTCGACGCGTTGGGGCGCGTGGGCGGGTCGTCCTGAGGCTGGCGAGGGCGCAAACGGTAGGGGCGCATCACGGTTCGCCTCCGGGGACGACAGCGTGTCCGTGGGTGCAAACGGGGGGCCATTTGAGCCGGAAACTAGGGGGGACGCGTCGATACGCGTGTTAACGTTGCGTTGGCGCGCGCGGACGCATTTTTCCGGGGACGGCGCGGGCGCAGACGATGGCGGCGTGTGTTGGAACACCCATGGGGACGATTGCGAGGGCGTACGCGAAGACGGGGGCGGAAACGAGGCGGAAACGAGTGAGGACGCGTCAATATGCGTATTCACGTTGGACTTGCGCGCGCGGACGCGTTTACCTGCACGGCAACCGCGGAAACGGCGAGGAGGGGCGTACCTGGGACTGCACATGCAACAGCCGTTGCAATGCGCGCGCTTTCCTTCGACTACCGGGTCTCCGTTACTCGTTTGATGCGCGAGGCGCGCTCCATGTTGGACGGGTTCGTTGCGGCCGTTCTGGGGCTTTCCGGGCGCGGTTTTTCGAGCGGGATCTGTGGGGGGTCGTCTTCCGAGTCCGTTGGATGTGTTGAGATGAGTGTGGGTGGGGGAACTAGTGAAATAAATGGGAAAAGCGAAGGGGGGGGCATATTGAAGACCGTGTGACGTGGCTGTGACGGCGTGACAAAAAGGCAAAAGAGCCGTGTTCTGCAGAGGAGGCGCAACTGGTACGAAGAAAGTATACTGAGGTGTCGAAAACATCGGGGATGGGTCTAAGAGCTGACAGAAGACTAGGGGTGCTCGAAATGCTGACGAATACGGGGCGCTGTTGACTATGGGGCGCTGTTGCTGCCAGAAAGAGAGAGAAAGGTGTCAAAATTGGCGAAGTCAAAGAGGGAAATGTGAAGTGAGCTTGACACTCCTCGCGGTGGGCTCCAGATGTGGTGAACGCTGCCTGGGTAGGCGCGGATTCGGGGTGTGCGAGATCGTTGTCACTGGGATGAAAACCCAAAACTCAACTTGTTTGTGACTATTTACAACAGCCACTACATACAAATAATAGAACAAATAGAGAATATAGTAAAATGAATGAATACGTACCCAGAGATATAGATGTCTCTACACCGGAATCAGTGGCAAAGCAGAAGAAACACCAGCAACTGCATAAGCCGGCAGCGATACAGCAGAGTCCGAGATTGGAGTGGGCAAAACACCAGCATGAGCAGGTAACAAAGTGGGAGAGTCCAGACTTGGAGTTGGGAAAGCAGAGGATGTGTCGGTTTGAACAAACATCGGTACAATAGAGTCTGGACTTGGACTTGGAATCGGCACAGTGGAGGAGCTAGCAGGGAGCAACGCAGAAAGGTCAAACTCATTAGATGACAGCAAATGAAGGGGCGAAGAAGACGGATTCTGTAAGATGGCTTTAGTTTGTGAAATAGTCTTGATCCGTTTTACAGGGCTGCTTGAAACCAAACTAGCAGATCGCTTCTTTGAATCGGGAACTGGACAAGGGCCCAAGATAGCAACATTTCCACCAGTCTCTTGTTTCGTCTCCTGTTTGATAGTCTTATTGCTTGTGGCATTGTTCCGATACCATCCAGAATAGCTTTCTGTGGCAAGTTTCTCAGCCTTCCAGTGTCCCTCGCACAGCTGTAACTCGGGAAAGGCCGTATACATCTGTTCCTGATAGTATTGGTGAACCAGTAGAGTGGCAGCCATCCAGGTTTTTGGTGCAACATTTCGGCTAAGCAGGTGCTGGAAAATTCGCTGTTGATGTGTCCGTATGTCGTTGACACAAAATCCGGTGATTATGTTGCCATCTTCATCCTCAATGTATTGAACCATAACATTTTCACCTTGAGAGACTCTGCCCTTGCCGTGCTCCCCTGAGGACTTCTTGATTTCCGTCAAATCTTTTGCCTTGCTCGCTGAGCTTTGCTTCCAGTCATTCTTGGTCCAGTACTTGACTTTGGGATAGTCGTCTCGATGAAGGGTACTTTGATGAGAGGAAGGGGCAACTGTGAGCCTGAGTGGTGAAGTTCCAGGCTCGGTGACAAAGGGATCTGTGGGGGAAGTAGCTTGAGACTGAACTTGCAAAAGAGCAGCATATGCGGTGCTGCAACATGTTTGCTCTTCGTCTTCGTTATATACAAGTCTGTAGAACGCACCGCAAAGTTTTTATCTCAGTTTGAAGGGATAAATGCATTATGAATATGTCCATGTAAGTTTTATTTGCACTATGCATAAGTGTGTCGTGATCTGCCTCAGCAATTGCTTGCAAGGGATTGGTATGAGCTGGGTTCTGCTAGACATTGCTTGCACAGTATAAAATCAGCGATACTCAGTACGCACTGCTGTGGTGATGCCATGCATTTCCCAGGAAGGCTCTGAGTTGCAGAATCCCTTGAATGCTGGTGGTGCCGTCCTGAATTCGGATATGTCGGAATTATACATCTGAGTCCTTCGAAATTGGGGTAGGTCTGAGTTTGCTGGGCAAGCTTTAACGGAGAAGCCAGGATGCGCTGAAGATGACATTGACGACAGAGGGAAGTGGAATTTGGGATTGTCCATCGTGACCGCTGTCACAAATGTGCATCATGGAAAATCCAATTTTATTAATACTATTACAATATTACTCTTCCCTCACCTCCTCGACAATACCACCCATGTTTGCTACATCTAATCCGAGCTTTTCTGCAACAAAAAATGATTTGCCATCCTGATAGTAGGGCAAAGGGACCATGGCTACAACTGAATGGATGCGATGAACATCAACAACACAAAGTGATTGGATGCCTTGATATGAGCATGCCCAGAGGGTGTCATATGACTTCCTGAGAAGGGTGATGTCAGGTGGGGAGTATAGGGAAATAAGGGCTAGTGTGCGCTCTTCGTTCTGAATCTTAGCTTGGAAAAAGTATTGCACCTCGGCGAAATCTAGTTGTCCATTGAGAGAAAGCTGGCTTATGATGAGAACACGTATAACAGCAGAAATAATATTACCTTGACATTGTGAGCCATGCATGTCTCCTCAAGTGGCTTTGCTCTTTCTTTCCAGAGGGATCGGGCAACTTGTCCATTTGGAAGGTGTGGTCATGCCCACCTGGTTACCTGGGGTGTCCAGTTAGGTGCCAATTCACCTGTTTCATGCTCTAAGTAAGATCTAATAGCATGTCCTTCTTCTCCTATAATTTGATGGGGACTCTCATCTTTTGCTCAGAGTAGGACATACTTTTCGCCAAGGTCTTCTGCTCCTCGAGGGAGTTGTTTGTCATCGGACTCGAGGTCTAGGATCATCGCTTTGAGTGCATTAACTTGGCATCGCCAAACAGCACGTTCAGAAAGATTTGCAAAAGGGTTGGATGGCTGCTTGATTTCTTCCCCAAGATTTCCAATTGTTCGCTCCATTGTCCATTGTGTGTAGCAAGCATGTGGACGAAGGCGAGGAACTTTGGGAGCAAGATGAAGGAGTGCATGGAGACTTGGCCGGCAGAAATGAAGTCGTTCAGGTTTACGTTGGTAATAGAGATTTTCAAACTCTATGCAGTATTCAAGGAGGAGCCGATGGACTGTAACCAGCTGCTGTGCAGTGATGCACCATTGGTGAATGAGCTGAATTGCTTGCACGAGTTTGCAAAAGTGCGTCCAGTATGGTTCAGGAAGTACATTGTAGAGTAGACCAGGACCCAGGGCATACAGATACGTGAGATACTCCCAAGCCTTGTAGCCACTGGAGATCTTTTCAGCAGGATTACAAGGGGGGCGATCAAATGAGCCTGGAAGATACGGTGATACGCAGCGCACGTCCCTAAGCACAGAAACCCTCTATTGGACCTATTCTAGCCTCGACATGCTGCGATTATGCTGCGATTCATTGTGAAACATCCCGATTTATATGTATCTCCATTGCGATGCGACTGCGATATGCGTGCGATATGGGCGATACTTTGACATTACAGCGATTTTCTTCGGAGCTCTTCGGCCCCCTTCGGAAACATATTTTGAGCCTCTCCGACATCATCCACGCCTATACCATTCACCCTATTCCATTCTGATTCCGTTCCAGTTCCAGGGAAGTCTTTATGTGACATGTTTCACTTATTTCAAACACTATAGCTCCTATCCTCTAGATATTTTGGAAATTGCTTCGCATGGTGCTATACCCTTTGTTTCAGTTCCATTTCATCCCTATTGCACCATAGTTCCATCGTGCACCGTCTATTTGTCTTGCCTTCTTCACCCTTTATTGTCCTAACAACCAACTTTGCATAAATACCCCCTATAGTTTACATACTAGAGAGACGTCTTGTATACCCCCGATTCCAGTCTATCATATCACCTCTTTACTGCGCTGTCCATGCGATAGCTCCGCTGTACTCTATTAAACTTTGCGTTCCTTCTATAAAGTGCTACATATACGCCAAAAACATCGCCGACTGTTTCGCACACGCCACGCACATCACGCACATTGCGCACATCGGAAACATCATCGCCACTATCCAGAGCACCTCTGAGTATTTTTACTAACCTTTTGGATTGAGATTGAACCCCTCAGAATTCGTACAGCACTGTGGTAGAGTTGGTATTTGATTCCGTTCACATTACCGCAGTGCACCCTTTCAACGGCATCACATCTGCAACTGTCTTGCCATGAATCTTCCACACGTCCCCCTGGAGCACCGCCCAATCCCAGGTTGCTTTGTTATCCAATGGATCACAATCAATTGTTCCGCGCCAGAGACAGATGTTGAGGTCAGAGAGATTAAGTGAGGCAAGATGCATGAGGTCGGAGGGGAAGCAAAAAGGGATTGGGAATCTGCGAGTAGGGTGAATTCCACTGACAATACTTGGCTTTGATATGCCAGTGTTCTTGCGGCGCATTGGTATTCATTTTTATTCATTTTTATTCACTGATAGTCGTTGACAGCTCTCACAAGTCTCTCTAAATCAATACAAATCCTCGGACTCTTCACTGGGTATGACCACTCTTACTATATAAGAAAATATCAGCTATATAGGTAAAAATAGGCACAACTCAGATGATGTATTGATATTTTCACTCAAAACACAAAATTCAATGTGATATAGCTACATATATTACCTTATATGATAAGTATATATTTCAAGTGAACTCACTTATTACAGCCGTTTGCATGTATCTTGACAATTTTTGGAAAATTTTGAATTGATTACAGCCGTTTTAGTAATTCATGGCACTCGCAGCTTTTTTTTTTTCAATTGAGAAATTTTGACTTAGTGGAATTTCAAGTGCTGAATCTTGTATCTCATGAAATACTGCATGGATTGAGATGGTTATAGAGAGAAAGTTGTACTATTCTTTAAGGGCTACAAACTGCTGTAATTAAATTTGGAAAATCTTTCATATATGGGTGAGTTGTGGATGAACTAAAAGGTAAACTAGTATTTTTTGACACCCAAAATGGTATTATCAAATTATGCTGTCAGATGAAGTCCTGTGAAGAAGATTGTAGGGAGAAACATGTTTAGTTTTTCAAGGGCTGGAAGTACATATACCATGTTTTCCCTCATTTTTGTCCTTTGAGACAATATTGCTTGTACCATGTTTGTCTGTATTAGGATTGAAGTATTTCGTGAATTGCAAATGTTGGCCCAAAGGACAAAAATGAAGGAAAACATGGTATATATACTTCCAGCCCTTGAAAAACTAAACATGTTTCTCCCTACAATCTTCTTCACAGGACTTCATCTGACAGCATAATTTGATAATACCATTTTGGGTGTCAAAAAATACTAGTTTACCTTTTAGTTCATCCACAACTCACCCATATATGAAAGATTTTCCAAATTTAATTACAGCAGTTTGTAGCCCTTAAAGAATAGTACAACTTTCCCTCTATAACCATCTCAATCCATGCAGTATTTCATGAGATACAAGATTCAGCACTTGAAATTCCACTAAGTCAAAATTTCTCAATTGAAAAACAAAAGCTGCAAGTGCCATGAATTACCAAAACAGCTGTAAAAAATATGGACTTAGACAAAATTACTGTACTCAATCTTGTATCTCATGAAATACTGCATGGATTGAAATGGTTGTAGAGGGAAAGTTGTACTATTTTCTAATGGCTATCAGCTCCTGTAATTAGATTTGAACAATATTGAGTGTATGATGAGTTGTGGATGAAGTAAGAGGTGACCAAGTGTTTTTTAACATCCAGAATGATATTGTTAAATTATGGCATCAAATGAGCTCCTATGAACAAGTTTGTAGAGAGAAAGTTGTTCATTGTTTCAAGGGCTAGAAGTACATATACCATGTTTTTCTTTATTTTTGTTCTTTGAGCCAACATTACAGCTGGACTACATTTGTCTGCATTGGAATCAAAATATCACAAGAATCATATATGTTGGCTCAAAGAACAAAAATAAAGAAAAACATGGTATATGTACTTCTAGCCCTTGAAAAAATGAACAACTTTCTCTCTACAAACTTGTTCATAGGAGCTCATTTGATGCCATAATTTAACAATATCATTCTGGATGTTAAAAAACACTTGGTCACCTCTTACTTCATCCACAACTCATCATACACTAATATTGTTCAAATCTAATTACAGGAGCTGATAGCCATTAGAAAATAGTACAACTTTCCCTCTACAACCATCTCAATCCATGCAGTATTTCATGAGATACAAGATTGAATACAGTAATTTTATCTAAGTCCACATTGTTCAATCAATTCAAAATTTTCCAAAAATGGTCAAGATACATGCAAATGGCTGTAATGTTGATAACAATTATACAAAGAAAAATCCAATTTGTCATATTCATGCAACTCTGCTCTGGACTTTTCTGCCCCTTTATCTTATCTTATCCTCTCACGTATGTTATTGTTCCTTTCCTTTGTTACACTCTATTCTTCTTCATCTCTGTTTCTCCGGACTCCTATCCATTCCTTCCCTTTGTTTACTTGTCACCGTACATAGCAACCTTTTATTCCTTTTATCTTTCTCCAAACTCTGGTTCCCCTTCTGGAGTACTTATTATCTCTATGTTACTAAGGACATAACAATTAGTTTACCAAGTATATAAGTTAGAACTACAATGTCCTGTAACTCCATTCTGAAAATCAACTTGAGTACCACTTATCTTATTCATCCTCAAACTTAAGGCTTTGCCTTGAGCTCACGATCAGTCTCCATCTTTAGTCCGAGTCTCCAGACTAACTCTGCTCTGTCCACCTAGTGTTACATTTTACAACTCCGCAACTCCAATTCCAACTCCGTTACCTGCCATGACGATTTTGCTTTACCACACCTTCCTTTTTTATTTCCTTTTGCCTTTTGTCTTCTTTTGGACATTGTTGTTTATTCTTGTTCTTGTTTCCTTTTTATCCTTTCTTCTAGAACAATCCAGACCGACCATGGACACATCCCCATGTGACCTCACTGTACCCGAATAGTCCCCTTGCCAATGGACGTCACTCTCATTGTACTTGCTGTACAACATACTGTCTTCCCAAACCGACTCACAATGGCTATCCTCACCAAACAATTGATAACTGTGATGATCATTGGTGCCATAGCGATCACCTTCCTGATTGGTTTCTACATTGTCATGATTTGCCTCTAGAAAAGGCAACCTTCCTTCATTGATGAAACCGACATCCGCCTCGACAGTATACCAACACATAATTGACAATTTCCATTCCTGGATATATGGTTTCCACTTTCATATCCTGTGCCTACCATTATCCTCCCTGAAGATCTGATGACATTCCTCACCTGCTTGTACACTCTGAACAATCCTCAATCACAAGACATTTCACTGTTCCCTCCAATCCGACCATTGCCAAAGTATACACCTTTGGACTTCAACCACAGACCATACAATTTCCCAATACAATCAACCAACCCCTATTGTGTATTGTTCACATGACATCGCTTCAATGCAGTACCCAACATCTTATTCCCACAGCTTGTCACTCATGCCATGACTCGAAACCTGGACCCACATTCATTTATCCTTTTCCATCTGTAACCTTGATACCTTCTACACTCGTTTACAACAATACCCTTTCTTGGACAAATACCAACATCAAGTGGACTGCATTGTTCCACACACAGGACAAGACATCGCTCCTTGATATGTCATTGACATAGACATCATCATCCAGCACAGCTTATGCTGTTCACATGTCTGACCTCGACTATCCCACCATCCTAGTTGGTTTTCTCCTAACACATTCCTTTGTTTTCTTTTATACTGAGCTTGTCACTATATCCACACTACCTCGAGAGGCGGATTCTGAATGAGGGGAAATGGGGAAACTGGTTTCTTATTATGACACGGTGCTTGGGCACCATTTTTATACTACTACAAAAATCTCTATCTAGATTCGGACGAGAGTCCTTGGCTGATGAGAAGGAACAAAGGGGAATGGAAATGGAGAAATGAGAAGTGGGTTGCAATGCGACGATGACAGGAAAATGGAGGGGAAAGCAAATATCCAAGAAAAAGATCTAAAGATTCATACATATCTCCAAAAGGATGAGGGGATGTATAAATAAGGCAAGTCCAAAGTTGGGAATTGAGTCCGATGAGATCCATCTGCAATAATTGGGATTCTGTGAGTTTAGGAGATGGACTGACCCTGTACGCGAGTAGTTAATGGCATGGGTAACCCGCGGGTACACGTGGCTGTACCCGTACCCGCACCCAACAGACCCGCGGGTCAAAACCCGCCGGGTTTACCCGTCATTTTAAGCCCTGGATCATCCGAAACGGTCAAGTATTGAGTGAGATATGATAAAAACAATCTATTTCAGTGTTTTGAGCATATCTCACTCAATACTTGACTGTTTTGGATGATCAGTGGCTTAAAATAAAGCTGGCAGGTACCACAATCCATACCCGTACCCGTACCCGCATGTACCCTCAGCGTTTACCCGCACGGGTTGCAAAACCCGTGCAATACACTATACGCGAGCTGCCGTACTATACGCGGGCGGCTGTGCTAGTCGGTATGCATCAGGTTATGTCAGGTTCGAGTGTGGATCGCTAGGGACGTCAGGTTTGAGCAGATTCATGAGATATTGAGTTTATGGCCTCAGAGGGTCGAGGACCCTCTACATCGGGGTCTGTACTTGCTGTAATGGGCAAGTGCACAGTCTGGCAAGTACATTGCACAGTCGGGTCAAAGAGGGGTATTGTCCAGTGTGGGATTGGTGAAGAGAGTGTCTTCAGTAAAAATCTATCATTCACACAACTCATCAGTCTCCTCAACCCTCTCTCCATCATTCTACCATCAACATTCTTATATCCCTCGTCACCCAACACCCGATCCGCCGTACCCAACATCATTGGCTTCATTGGCTTAGACTGGTTTCAATAGATATCAGTAGTTTTACTCTGCGGCTTTCTACTCCTTTGCCTCTTTTCACTTACTGAAGCTTGCTAACTATTCCCTGTCACTTCTATGCTGACACCCCCCCAGGTTAGGATTATTGTTCCGCAGCCACCCCGACCTTGCCACTACACCAAATTGGCAATTCTGCATGTCACATGATCTGATGACAAATCGTCCGAGTCATCCGGACCTCTTCTATCCTCAATGACACCTGGGCCTCCAGTTGGATCGCGAGAACATCGACATGAGGACACCTCATGTGCGCCTCATGGTGAACATATGGTGTAGTTGGACATGTTGTAGCTTCATGGTTGTATTCCCATTTACCTCCCCTCAAGACTAGTCACTATATCTACTGATCTTGTTGTTGGTTCAGGACTTTTTCTTCTTTCTTTTCCTTACGTTTAGTCTGGTTCTTGGGGCAGACCCCCTTGTCTTGGGTAACCCCCACAGCTCACAATGACATTAGACCATGACCCCCCCTTCTTAGCAGTGTTGTCTTAGTTGTAAGCAACAATGAAAACTGCTGTCCTCACCCCTGGAAACCGATCCCCTAGTTAAGTTGATTGTTGCTGGAGCCTGCTGCAGAAGTGATCCATAACAATGATCTCACCTCAGTCAAGGGAAAAGAATGACTGAGCAGAAGCCACCCATACCGTCATCTACGTGAATAATGATGAGGCACTGGATGAGAACCACACCAGTTGCCAGAGAAGCTGAAGAGAGTGTGGTCTACCTCAGACCAATGAAGACCCAGCCACTCCAGGACACCTTGAAGCTTCTTATACCAGACGCAAGACACCTGCTTGAGATGTAAATGGACTTCCACAGATGCATGACAAGGCCATTGAGAGAGTAGTGTTGCCGTAATCCAGTTCGGAACCGATCCGAACCCGGTTCAAACCCCGAACCGAACCCTAAGTTCAGTCTAAGTTCAGCACTTTGGCTGAACTGAACTGTGAGTCCGGTGTGGGGTTCCGGGCCCTTCAGAAATTTCTGAATGGCTTGGAACCGAGTCCAAACCGTGAACTGATTTGTACGTAGATACTGAAATATTCAATTTTTGTATTAATTTTTGGGTATGAACTTGCAAGAACTTGGGTCATGTGACCTTAAACATAGACGCGAATTCACGCAGATTTGACTCAACAACAACAACAACGAACAATAACAGCAACACTGGTAAGTAACTAGTTTATTTCATACTTTACTGACATTTTCTTACACAAAGAAGCCCCCCACGGCCCACGCCCACGCCCACGCCTGCCCGTGCCCATGCCAAAACCACGCCAATGCCCACAATGGGAACCACGGACAGTAGCGACAAAAGGATGTAGCGGGGAGTGGTGCGGCCACCCCTGCTACTAAGGTATGTCGTCTATTATATTTCATTGGTTATCTATACTTACCCCCCACAGCTCCATGATGCCCGTGAGCGTGGATGTGGCAGCAGCCCCACGGCAACCCCAGCAGCAGTGGCAGCAGCCACGGCTGCAACAAAAACGGCGGCACCAACAACGGCAGCAGCAACGGCGACGGCAGCGGCAGCAGCAACGGCAGCCGTAGCAACAACAGCGCTGGCAGCGACGCAGCACCAACAGCAGCCACCGCCGCTGCAGCTGCAGCAACGGCGGCGACATGGCAGAACAAAGGTCCCCCTGTCCTCCCCACCCATCTCAACTCCTCGCAACCCCAGGCCCACGTCAATTGACGTGGTGCTGTGGCTTGCAAGGAAATTTGAGGGTGGAGGAGGACGGTTCGCAGTCCAAACCGCATCCAGATGCAGACTGAACTGCACGGAACAGTCCCACGCGGTCCCAGTTCCAGTTCAGCACAAGGGCCGAACTGAACCAAGGGTCCGGTTTTCAGTTCAGCCAAAAAGGCCGAAAACCGGACCAAACCGGACTTCGGCAACACTCTGAGAGAGTCAGAGCCAGCAGGGGGAGAGACATCATCGGGAAGCCAGAAACCATGAGGTAGGGCCATGTAAAGTTCCTCCTCCAGTTCTCCCCAGAGAAAGGCACAAGTGGTGTCAAAGCATTAAAGGGACCAGCTGTGCTGACATGCCATGGCAGCAACAAGATGGATGGAGGCAGACTTGGCAACCAGTGCAAAGGTCTTACCAAAGTCAATACAAGGGATTTGATGAAAGCCCTTGGTGACGAGGCAACCCTTAGCAATGAGGGTATCACCATCAACCTTGTGTTCAAAGACCCAGTGGTTGCCGATCGCCTTGCAACCAGGTGGGAGATGAG